>JADLZN010008636.1:0-30488 GCA_018155175.1 Sinocyclocheilus anophthalmus
AAGGTTTCAATTGTTCAAGTCGCTCATAGAGTTTTTTTTGTTGTACTGTATCTGCAATGTTCGCAGCAGCGCCGGTTACACCACCTGCAGCACTAATTCCAGCACCTACACATGAAACAATCAGAGATGTTCCGAAAGTGAAAGGTGATAATATTGCACCAACTAATGCAGTGATTCCTCCAGCTACACCAATCACAGCACCTGACAGACTTGCTGATGTGGCCCTATAATGTACTGCCTCTAATAAATCTGCTGTTTCTCCCCACTCATGAACTAAGATCTCAAATTCTTTATAATGCTTATAGGCCTCATCAAAGGCGGTGATGGACTCAATCAATCTTTGGTCAATTGCTTCTGGAATGCTCTTGTTTCTCTTTACTGCATCTTCCAGGAATGGTTTTTCTAGAATCTCATCAGCTGATGGTCTGTCTTTAGGGTCACAGCTGAGCATTTGTCTGATTAATTCCTGAAGTTCCCATGAGTATCTGTCTGAGATGTGAGGCAAGGTTCCTTCCATGCTGTGAGCATGTGCACAGCAACGCTTTATGCTATTTGACTGTGGAGGGAAAAAAAAAATAAAGAAAGAAAAATCTGGTTAGCCTCAAGTTCTTACTCACTGAGAAATGTAATTAAATTAGTTAATATTAGCTAATAAATTAGGTACTAAGCAATTTATTTACAGCTTTTTAAATCTAGGTAAATGTTAGTTTATAAATATACAATTGTGCATTGCTAATTCATTATTATTCATTAAGATACATAATATTCTTGTATATACTTGAATGTAAAAAATGCATTTGTTTAATTTATGAGCATGGTAATAGGTAAACGTGGGTAGCAAAAACTTTTTTTGGTTATGCACACATGCACTGGGAAAACAGAATGCTAGTCTTAGTAAATACCAAGTTTATAATAATGAGTGTATTGCATGTGCAAAGTGAAATTCAACCTATGCTAATTATATAATATGACTTAGTTCAAAGAATGTTTACATAATAGTAAACCAATTGCTTTGCAAAATGACTTACAGGTTCAGCATTACAAAAGTGTTGTTGTTGTTGTATTGCACAAACTAGGCCAATTCAATTGTAGTTGTCATTTGCAATTTCAGTTGATCATTTTACCAATATCACATTTTAAAAGCAGCTTATCAAGGAGAATCTATTTTTAATTTATACAGTGAAGACTATGCAGTGTTATTTTTCATTTGATTTTTACGTTTCTGTACCTGAACACCCGACAAACCGTTGCTTACATATGCTTAACATTTATAAATGCTGACATGTTGTCACTTACATGCACCAATACAGTAACTGTAGCTTAGGTTAATATAATAATTTCTTAATATCACAGTTTATTCTTAATTCAAAATAAAAAGAAATCAGAAATCTTCAGTGTCTTTTTATTTGCTGGCAAACCACCAAAAGAAAGCTTGACTGTTTAATGCTTGAATTTGAGATGCACCTATTGTCCAGTCATATATGGTACCAGACTTTCTTTTTTAAGTCTGTAAACAAGATGTTAACAGAGGCTGGAGACACTGAAGATGAATGCTAAAACAAGAAAATACTCTAAAACACACTTTTTCAGCCAGCATCCATTATAAAACATCTGCCTTTCATTTATTTCACACAGTGCAATGAGAAACGGTTTGGGCTGCCCTGAAACACAGACAGAGCCATTGGCACTGTTTTGAACTGACTGCTTGAATATATTCACTAACTGGATTGTTGGACTGATCCATGCACAGGATATTCTGTCTGGAGAGGCAAGTTGCTGCTCCTCTAAATACCATCTGGGCCATTGCCTCACACACACATGTGTGTTACACTAATTCTTCTTGTGTGTTTCAGATATACTGTAATATTCTTTGTCTCATCTGAAAAGCTTATAAACGGAACTGTGTTGTGGTGAACCTTAAACCCGAACACCCCAAGCCGAAGGTCAGTCGTCAGTTCATTTTGGTTCCGTCGCAGACTACGTTTCTCAGTGTGTTCCGCCTTGGTCGACTTTTTTTTTCCCGCCAATTCGACATTTGAAAAGCGTCGGACCGCGTCGGATTCTTCGTCCGTTCCCAGTCGGCCCATCTGATCATTCTGTTTGGCTGTTCCAGCTGTTGAAACGAGCGCTCAAGAAAAAAAATTCTATGCTGCAAAGAGGGATGTGCTAACTTGGCCGTCGGGCCCGATGCATCGGCTTGGTGTGTTCAGGGCAACTTTGGACCCATAATGGCGCTGCTGACGTGCGCCGACCTGCAGTCTCTTTCGTCGCCACTAGTTCTCGCGTCGGGCTTGGTGTTTTCCGGCTATAGAGATATTAAGTAAATCCTAAGGTACAATTAAGGTACTCATGCCTTAACTGCTAAGAAAGAAACAAAGAAAAAAAAAAAAAGCGAGAATATGTTAATAATATATCGTTTGTCGCTCGTGTGATCACCACTCATTTGCCTTCGAGTTTTGTCTTTTGTGTCCTGTCAGTGATCTTGTGCTGATATTCCTCGCATGTTTCACAATTCCTGCTCAGGGCATAGCAGGAAAGTTAACTGTTGATCGGAGTACGGCAAGAACCCTGCCACTTCCCGTGCATAACTCACACTCCTAAATGCACTCATTTGCCTTCAGATTTTTGGTCTTTTGGTTTCCTGTCAGTTGATCTTGTGCTGATATTCCTCTCATGTTTCACAATTCCTTGCTCAGGGCATAAGCAGGAAAGGTAACTGTTGATCAGGGAGAACGGCAGAAACCCTGCCACTTCCAGTGCATAAGCTCATACTACAAGAAAGGCACTTACTCTGCCTCTTCTGCACAGCAGTGCATTCATTGTTACAGATTCGTTTTTCCATACAATACGTTGTACCAATTTTACTGTCTGTATATGTAAACATGTAACTTAATAAATAAGAAACATTCCTTTTACTTCTGATAAAGTTGAAAGCTAAAATGATTGTAACTTTCGTTTCTTTACAGTCAGGCTAAGTCATACCTTTTTTTTCAGTAAGGAAAGACGTTTCCTTGAAAGACAAAGGGTACGAAAACAACGGGAGGTAGAAGCTATTAGTCAACAGAAGAGACAGACGGCAGTGTGTGAGTATTTTGCGTAATACTTGTTCATAGATCTGTTGTTTAGATTATTACTTGCTGCTAGGAAGGAATAGTTCATTTTCTGCCTATTTCTACTTTGTATTTTCGCTGATTGTATTTTTGATTGCACTTAGTGGTAATTATAATAATAGCCGTCGCGAATAAGGAGCCTGTGTAATTTAATTGCTCCCTTCCTGCGTTTAAGTGTGAACTGTAGTTTCGATTTGAGCAATTGCCCTGCTATTGGCTGTACTAATCAGAAGGCCGGCCACAGCTGTTTTCACTTTAGTGTCTTAGACTGTGTATTTATCTGATGTCTATGCGCTGACGCGGAAGCATCAGCGGAAGCATTCAGACCTCCTCGTGTAAAGACCTTCGACTTTACTCGGACTTCCCCGACACGAACCATCAACACACTTAAGTACTATTTTTATCTTCCCTATACACACTCTCCTTCCACACTCAGCATCTTGGGCTTGACTGAGACCTGGATTCGTCCAGAAGACTCAGCAACCCCAGTTGCTCTGTCTAACAACTTCTCTTTCTCTCACACCGCCCATCAGGTTGGCCGGGGTGGGGGCACTGGTCTGCTCATTCCTAACAATTGGAAATACTCAACCCACTCTCCGCTATGCAATTATAACATTTGAATCTCATGTGATCACTGTAACAGCTCTTATACAACTCCAGGTTGTGGTAGTTTACTGCCCTCCTAGGCAAATTCTTGCCACCTTCCTAGAGGAGCCCATTCCCGGAGGATGGCAGTCCACTTTTAGTCTTTGGGACTTCAACATTCATCTGGACAAGCCTTATGCTACATACTTCCATTCACTCCTTGCTTCATTTAATCTCAAACGACTTACCACCACAAGCACACACAAATCAGGCAACCAACTTGACTTAAATTTACACACGCAATTGTATTGCAGAAAACATTTTGGTAAAACCCCTACACATCTCTGACCATTTCTTCATTACATTTAAACTACATTTTGCTACCTGTGTGCCACCAACCCCTATACTGGTTACTTTTAGACGAAACCTACGCTCCCTTTCCCCCTCCCATCTTTCCTCTGTTGTATCCTCTTTTCCCTCACCTACCCATTTCTCATCTCTTGATGTGAATGCAGCAACTGACACTTTTTGCTCTACTTTAACCTCTTGTCTAGATTATATTTGTCCTCTCTCCTCCAAGCCAGCACGGGCTGCCCCCTCTAACTCCTGGTTATCCGATGTTCTTCGTGAACATTGGACCAAACTCAGGGATAAAATGGCGCCAATCAAATATCCGTATAACCTCAGTATGTATCAGTCTTTGCGTTCATATTTCTCTGCTTAAGTCCATACTGCTAAAACTTCATACTTCCACAACAAGATCAACACTGCTCCAGACACAAATGATCTCTTCAAAACATTAAATTCTTTCCTCTGTCCCCCTCCACCACCTCCTGCCACTTCTATAACAGCTGATGATTTTACCACATTCTTCACAGACAATACTAGCACAATCAGTAGTCAATTCTCAGCCCCACACACACAGGACTTCAAACCAACCACACCCATTGCTAAAACTCCCACCTTCTCCTTCTGTCCCCTCACTGAGGCAGAAGTATCAAAACTTCTCCTCTCCAGCCATCCTACAACATGTCCACTAGATCCAATCCCCTTACACCTCCTCCAAGCAATCTCTCCTACACTTTTACCAGTACTCACACACATCATCAATACATCTCTTCTCACAGGCACCTTCCTCACTGCATTCAAGCAGGCTCGGATAAGCCCACTGCTCAAAAAAACCTACATTAAACACTTCACTTCCAGATAGCTACAGACCTGTCTCTCTCCTTCCATTCATAGCAAAAACCCTCGAAAGAGTTGTTTTCAACCAGGTATCATTGTTTCTTTCACAGAACAACAAACTGGACTCAGGGATCAGTTCTTGGACCCCTCCTCTCCATATACACGACATCACTGGGTCCCATCATAAAGGCACATGGCTTCTCCTACCATGGCTATGCTGATGACACACAGCTCTATCTCTCATTTCAACCATATGATCCACAGTAGCTGCATGGATCTCAGGCTGCCTGGCGGACATCTCGGCAAGGATTAAAGAACATCACCTACAGCTCAATCTGGCAAAGACTGAGTTTCTTGTCTTCCCTGCCACTCCAACTTTACAGCATGATTTCACCATCCAGCTAGGTTCTTCTACAATTACCCCATTAACTTCGGTCAGAAATCTTGGTGTAACCTTTGAAGACAGCTAGGGTCAACCTTTCCCGCGGCATCAGAGAAGCAAAGAGACAGTACTCCAGGAGGATAGCCCATTGTTTCAGCGACAGCAGAGACACTCAGAGCCTGTGGCAGGGGATACAGACCATTACGGACTACAAGCCCCCACCACGCACCTGTGACAGCACCATCTCTCTGCTGAACGAGCTGAATGTCTTCTTCGCTCGCTTTGAGGCACAATACAGCACCACTGCACAGAAGACTCCATCTCCTCCCGGCGACCAGGTGATGACGTTGTCCCCGGACAGCGTGAGGAGATCCTTCAGCAGGATCAACGCACGCAAAGCTCTGGGTCCTGACTACATTCCTGGGCGTGTACTGAGAGACTTTGCAGTGGAACTCACCGATGTCTTCAGACATTTTCAACATCTCGCTAAGTTAGGCTGTTGTCCCCACATGCTTCAAATCTACCACCATCATTCCAGTCCCGAAGAAGTCGTCTCCATCCTGCTTCAATGACTACCGTCCAATTGCACTTACCCCCATCCTCATGAAGTGCTTTGAATGGCTAGTCATGCAACACATCAAGTCTGCCCTTCCTCCCTCCTTGGACCCCTTCCAGTTTGCATATCGGTCCAACCGCTCGACCGATGACTCCATCGAAACTACCCTCCATTCAGCACTCACACACCTGGACAAAAAAAACTCATACGTCAGAATGCTGTTCATAGACTTTAGTTCGGCATTCAACACAATCATCCCTCAACAGCTCATTCACAAACTGGTCCAGCTGGGGCTCAACACTTCGCTGTGCAACTGGCTGTTGGACTTTCTGACTGGAAGACCTCAGGCTGTACGGGTCGGCAGCAACACATCCAGCCCCATCACACTGACCTGGTGCCCCCCACCAAAAAAAAAAAAGCAAAAGGGGATGTGTGCTGAGCCCCCTCCTTCTTCACATGCATGCTTACCCACGCCTGCACACCGTCACACAACTCCAACCTCTTTATTAAGTTTGCGGATGACACAACTGTAGTGGGTCTTATTAGCAACAGAGATGAGACAAACTACAGGAGCGTGGTGAGCCGCCTGGCCGGGTGGTGCATTGACAACAATCTCTCTCTGAATGTGGAGAAGACGAAGGAGATTGTTGTTGACTTCAGGAGAGTGCGCGCTCAGCATGCTCCTCTTTCCGTCAATGGTGTGACTGTGGAGAGGGTGTGCAGCACCAAGTTCCTGGGTGTGCACCTCACAGAGGATCTCTCCTGGACTGACAACACCACAGCACTGGCCAAGAAAGCACAGCAGCGTCTACTTCCTCCGCAAACTGAGAAGAGCTAGAGCCCCGGCCCCCATCATGTGCACTTTCTACAGAGGCACCATCGAGAGCATTCTGAAGAGCTGCATCACTGTGTGGTATGGCGCCTGCAATGCGTCCTGGCCCTGCTGCCGCAATACACTTCAGCAGCGCTATTGAAGCATCTGAAAAGATCTGTTGCCTTCCTCTCTCTCTCTTCTCCCTCTCCTTCTATCCCCCTCCCCTCCTCTCCCTCTCCTCTTCTCGTCTCTCCCCTTCTCCTCCTCCCCTCTCCCGTCCTCCGTCTCTCCTCTCCTACCCTCTCTTCCTCTCTCATCTCTCCTCTCCTCCCCTCTCCTCCTCCTTCTCCTCTCGCTCCCCTCACTCTCCCACTTCTCTCCGCTCTCCCTTCCTCCTCCCCCCTCTCTCTCCTCCCCTCCCTCGGACTTTAACGGACCCGTCCCTCAACCCGGCAAAGCCCTCTGCATTGCAGGTTCTCCCACACAGCTTCTTTCAGCAGTCCTGTCTGCCATCGGGAGGAGAATTGCTTGCGTCTCCAGCAGGCCATGACCACATACTGAAGACAAAAGCTTCAAATCCCATCAGGCTGTCGAGGAAGCTGACTCCCGAAACTCTCCCTCCCGACCCTTGTGCCCCCCCTTGGCCCCCCCCCCCCCCCCCCCTCTTTTGCTCCAACGCAACCCTGAACTCTCTGACCCTCTGAAGGACTCTCACTTCCCCTCCTTCTCCTCTTCCGTCTCACCACTCTTCCCCCCTCCCAAAACCCACCCACACTGGTCACTTTAATCCGTCTGATAGCTCTTCTTTTGTCTACAATCATTAGATCTCTCCTGGCAACTGTTGTTTACTTCACTCACTTGGGCTTGCACTCTATCTCCAGGCTCCTTGTGCTGCTTTATTATTTTTTTACATTTTGACATTATTTGTATAATGTATCGTTGTATTTTTATATATTTAATCTTATCTATCTGTATTTTGTTCACTTTTATAGTGTATTCTGTAGCACCAAGGGTCCCGAGAGTAACGCACTTTCATTTGCTCGTGTGTATGGCTGTACATGGAAGATTGACATAAAAAGCATACTGACTACTGACTTTGACTTGATGACCATCTGATTTTCAAAGACCACATTGCAAAAACTGCTTGATCTTGCAAGTTTGCATTGCACAACATCAGAAAGATCAGGCCCTTTCTAATGGAGCATGCTGTACAACTTCTTGTCCAGGCCCTTGATATTTCTAGGCTGGACTACTGCAATGCTCTTCTGGCTGGACTTCCATCATGCACAGTCAAACCTTTACAAATGATTCAGAATGCAGCGGCACGAATGGTCTTCAATGAGCCCAAAAGAGCCTATGTTACACCTCTTTTTATCTCCTTGCACTGGCTGCCGGTTGTGGCTCGCATCATGTTCAAGATATTGATGCTTGCATATAGAACAGTCACAGGCTCAGCACCCGCCTACTTCTACTCACTACTACGAATCTACATCCCCCTCCTTGCTTAATCCGCTATTGATTGACAGCCACCTCGTGGTACCAGCCAGAGAGGCTCAAATCACTTTCCGAACATCTCGTTTCACGACATTTCTGCTGGTGGAACTCGTCCCACCCCCCTATCCAGACATCTGAAATTCCCTGACAATTTTCAAAGCGTCATCTGAACTCTCTCCTTTCGAAGCTACTTGACTTCATTGGCAAAATTGTCTTTTCTCTTTAGTTATTCCTTTCTTTCTATCTTGTACTTATGAACTAGGCTAAAACTTGGTATTACAGCCTGTGTCTTTTTGGCCCTCTTTACGAATAATCCTTTGTGTCCCCCCAATTGTAAAAGCTTTGGATAAAAGCGTCTGCAAAATTACTAAATGTAAATGTAAAAACAACAACTTTAGTGGAATAATTATATTGGAGTCAGACAAATAACTGAATTATTCATGTCATCCTTCAACTGCTTTCTGTTGCAAAAACCAACCATCTGTAATATTTTTGTAATTTACTTTTGCTATAAAACTTTGCTTTTTTGAGAAGAAAAACTAAAATACTCACCCACAGATCCAGCATGCAGAGATCTTGTAGTAACCATCCCCGCCAATGACCAATGTCACTACAAGACTGGATCAAAAAAAAAAAAAGCTTTATAGGTTTTAATTGATGAAGTGAAGCACACTGTAATAGACAAATAAAATAATCGGGTAAGTTTACTTTGTTTATAATAACTTTATAATAACTTTAACAATCATGCAAATGAGAATTTAATGTGCACTCAGTGTACCTTTTGGAATTATAATGTTCCTTCCGATAAACTTCTGGACTGGCATAGTTCTTTGCACCCACATCTGATGCTGCATATGCATCAGCTCTGAAAAAGGAAAATCAATGTATTCAAAATGATAAAAAGAGAGGGATGCACCAATTTTTTTTCCCCTAACAAAATGTCACTTTCAGTCTTCAACCTGAAAAAAGACTGCATTTATGAATAGAAACCATTACTTTAAAGGGGGTCATATGTGCGTTTTAAGACATTATTTGGTGTTTTGGTGCAACATGAATATTTTTGACATGCTTTAATGTTCAAAAAACCAATTATTTTTCAAATACTGTACATTATTGTAGGCCCTATGCCCCGCCTCTCTCAAACGCTTTGTTTTCTACAAAGTCCCCTCCTTCCGACAAGTTCGTCTGCTCTGATTGGTCAGCTGACCCAGTGCATTGTGATTGGTCGAACACCGCAAGCACTCATCGGAAAATTTAACGCCCCTTACCATAATCATGAGCTTCATCTTTCAAAATAAATGTAAAGACAGAGCCCGAAAGGGGAACAGAGTCTTTTGACAGACACAGTGATGAAGCTGGTAAGTGTTTGTGATGTGGGACCCCCTCTCTCCTCCTCTCTCTCTCTCTCCTCTCGCACTCTCTCTCGCTCTCTCTCTCGCGCGCTCTCTCTCTCATCTCATCCCTCCTCTCTCTCCGTCTCTCGCTCCGCTCACCACACAATGGCACAAAACTCCGCATTTGAACAGTCAATAGCAAATACTTAAACTAATAACAAAACAGTAGAAACACACAGCTCTCCCTGACATTCTGCATCAACACTAACTGTGCGTTTACTGACACCACTCCTTCTTTCTTTCTTTGCGTGAACATTTGTGCAGCGTTATGCAAATCTTCCCATGTAGTGATGTAGGTATGTGGGGGTGTGTTGGAACGAGCCGTTTTAGAGGGGCATGGCAGAGTCTTAACTTTGATAAAGAATATCTCTTTGTTTTTTTTTTGCAACTTCAGGGATCTTATCTATGCCCAATCAGCTTGTAACACTCCAAAGAGAAAACTTTAAATCGCATCATATGACACCTTTAAAATATAGTAAATTAGATGTACAGAAAAAGTAGGGTTCATGTGACATTATCATGGTTTGATATAATTTAATGTAATTATGACTGATGATATATTGATGGTCCCCCTCGTAATAAATTGCACTCCGTGGGCACTCAGACCCGACGAAAGGGCAGACTTTAGAGTCCGTGATCCACCCCCCCCACCCCCACCCCCCCCCCGCGCATGCCACTGCTGCCTGCACTTCTGTCAGAAAATAAAGAAACTGTGTCATGTTTTAGAAATAAGAGAGGCTTCTGATATATATATATTTAATATATTCTGATGAATATTTAATTTAGATGCATCATTAGATCTCATTACTGTTTTTACCTTTCCAACATTTTTGAGCATCCAAAATCTCCTAGATTGATGTAGCCATCTTCAGTTAGAAAAACATTCTACAATAAATGCAGAGAACTCATAAGTCATACATGTGGTGGTAAATTATTTATTGAGATTTGTCAATATCTACCATCACTGGTCTTATAGCCTGTGAAGCACATGTTTTTTATGGAATATCACTGCCTGGCCAACAAATCTGAACAAACCAGAGCCAGAATCTGCAAACGATGATCCGGAAGATAGTAGTGAGTTTATTTATGATATATGGCTTTGAAACAATGTCAAGTTGACTAATTATTTACTAAATTAACACCAAACCATAGACAATTTGTGAAGGGATAAATAAAATAAGGTCCGCCCCTGTATGTACCTTCAGACTGTATTGAGTCTCAAGAAGGAACCACTGGTAAATATATTTTTCCACACTCTGTGTGAAACATCTTTAATTTTTTGGAACATCTGCAGAAATTATATATGTGCATAATTCTTTCTCCACATTTATTTTATTACTTGTTTCTATATATGTTTACGTAAAGATTACGTAAAGATTTTTTTTCTAGGGCTGCAAAGTGAATCATATTTTAATTGTGATCATGATTTCTGGTTCTCTTGATTTATTAAGCATAATAGTCTGTGATATGTCCCCACGTTTTTAAATCCAACGGTTTTTCATTGTATGTGGGAAAGTTGTAATCTTGAATTTGTAACAAGCCTCCACAAGATTTCATGGTTGTAGTTGCCAGATCTCAAGAGTTTAAATCCCCAAACAGAGCTTCTCTCTGAAATCGATACATTGAAATCGTTGGTTTTTTTATGGTTAAAAATGTGACAATAATTGTTAATAATAATGATTAGATTTTTTTAGCAAAATAATCTTGATTAATCATTTAACCATCATTTTACAGCCCTAATTTTCTCATTCTGCATTCTTCACTTTGTGGGGGAAGTTTAAACCTAGGACATACCACTTTTCTAACCATATAGTACTCTCTGCAGAGACAGCTGTACTATTAGTAGGAAATATGTATAACCTGTAGATTAAAATTTATGTTCATTGAAATGAATGTATGTACATTGGTCTAAAATGTCTACACAAGACACCTACCTGTTGTTCTTCAAAAAAACCTTTCTCTTTCTGTGTTTGCATTTTCTTAGAAAGATCTCCTCCTGCACAATACTCCATCGCAATAAAAAGAGACCAATTGGTTATCTAAAAAAAAAAAAAAAACCTTCCAGTCACGGTATAAATACAATGTCCCAATTTACATGTATTTATTTTAAGTAATGGTTTATGCACAGCTTGACAACCTACCATATTTGTTTAGTTCATTTTGTTCACTTTGAAATAAGGAACATTACTTTCCTATGGTCTAAAAGTTAACCTGTTAACTGAACACACCTTCAAATGAATCCACATAAGAAACAATATATCCATGAATCATTTCCTTCAAGATCTTGATTTCCTTGTTGACTGTAACCAGCTCCTTCCTCTGAGGGGAACCATTTTATTTTTTGTTCATTATAGCAAAAAAGAAAGAAAAAAAGGCATATTTAATAGCATTTTTAATTGCAAACAAAAGATGTGATTAACAAGGTCAATACTTAAGTAAATCGTTGATTATGTCAATGCTTAATTGTACTTACATCTCTTGAATTCATCTGTTTGACCACATAATGATTTCCCTCTCCTTTATCCACCAGAAACACTATTCCTGTTACCCCTCGTCCAAGTTCTTCTTTTATGGTGTATCCATGTTTTTTTAACACTTCTACAATCAAAAATTGCAGTCATTTCTACATTTCTACAGTCATTTCTACAAAATACTACTACTTACTACTACAAAATAGTAACACTACCATGTTCATAAAACAAACAAAAAAACTTTTTAAAAAATGGCAATGTAAAGCACTGGCAATGTAGTTGCTGTACTTCATTTAGCATTTCTCTCTCTCCAAGTGACTTTCAAATGTGGAACATCACAAGCAATTTCTCATATTCATAGTACATATTGCTAGTCTTTAATACAAGCTAGACTGGAAACAAGCAAAACAGAAGCAAAAAGAATGAGGAATATTTTTTTTTGTGTGTGTGTTTGTGTGTTTTTGTGTTTGTGTTTGTGTTTGTGTGTGTGTGTGGTGTGTGGTGTGTGCGCATGTAATGCCACTTGGTTCTTAAGCTTTGCTGTGGTTCGTGCTTGCGAAGACCATAGAATTTACAGGTATGACTTCTAGAATTTTATGAAATAATAATGTATTTTTAGTAACACTTTTTTTTTTTTGGGAAAAACTAAGGAATGTTGATTTTTACATGAAGACCAAATACTTTGCTGCATTTCTAATAATAATAATAATAATTCTTTACATTTATATAGCGCTTTTCTAGGCAATCAAAGTGCTTTACATTGTCAGGGGGCATCTCCTCATTCACCACCATTGTGCAGCATCCACCTGGATGATGCGGCGGCAGCCATATTGTGCCAGAACGCCCACCACACACCAGCTTACCGGTGGAGAGAAGACAGAGTGATGAAGCCAATCAGCAGATATGGGGATGATTAGATGCCGGATTATTAGGATGCCATGATGATCAGAGGCCAATGGGAAATTTTGGCCAGGATGCCGAGGTCACACCCCTACTCTTTTCGAAAGACATCCTGGGAATTTTAATGACCACAGAGAGCCAGGACCTCAGTTTAACGTCTCATCCAAAAGACGTATGAGATGAAGGATTTTTGTACATTACCGTTAAAACGCTAAAACATGTTTATAAGCTGTGTTAATTTATTTATAGTATTTGGCAACTAGTCCAATTTTATCTTTATTATTTAACTATATTATTACATCCGATTGTGATTTCATAGGGGTTTTCTGCATTAGGCTGTTTTATTTAAACCTGATGTTGCTCAAATCGTCCATAAAATTTAACTCACCATGGAAAAAAGGAGGCCTGTTCAAATGCTTCCATTTGGGAATCGCGTCATCACCGCTTCAGAAAGTTTGTGATAGTCATGCATCTTTAGGAAAAAGTTTTGCTGCTTTTTAATAGTGTCCATCAAATTCACATAAAATACTGTTTAATGAGCCGCTTTAGTGTTCAGCAATTAACACAATTAAACACATCTTATTTGTATTTACACACACACTATGTAAATATATAAACACACTGTATTTGACTTGGTTCCTTAGGATGGGAACAATACACTGGTGGTGTTGATGCTATGGTTCCACCCAGTGTAAAAAAACAAAACAAAAAAACAATTGAATGGGGATGGTGTGGTCAAGTATTTCTTTGGCGGGCAGGGGGTAATTATTACAAATTATTACAAAATGTGTCTAATTTTAAAACACATTTATATTTATGAACTATTCAAATATCCGGGAATGTCGCTGATGTCTATCGTGTTGGAAATATCCTCTACACTAAACCCAACCCTAAACCTACCAGACAGTGTTAACAATATAAAAGGGATATAAAAAATGCAATTGTTGATGCAGGCATGCTATTTTTAACTTCCATTTGTGGATTTTAGCAGTTTTGTCTTGTCATATTCTCAGGTCTTTTTACAATTAATTTGTATAAAGTATCCTGTCCTTCTCTTTTTTTTTGGTGGTTTCCAGCATTGTCCACAAAGAACAAAAATTGTCTGCAAGGTATTGTTAATATGTGCTCAAAAATTATAGGTGTTCCCTTACAAAGTCTTGCATCTTACTATGAACAGTAAGTGTTGAGAGGGGTAATGGAGGTCAACAAAAATAATAGGAGACACCCCCTTGTGCACTTTTTTGAAAGACAACACTAAATAAGACTCACAAACAGATAGCGACTGACACACACAAAGAGTGCTTGCTGAATGACAGAAAGCTGATGCTGGCTCTGCCGCACGTGCTTTTATATCTTCCTGGTCATTACGTCACCCGCCGCGGACGTCTCGCCCTTCGTTCGACTGATTACACATATGATTGAGAGCTTGGTATCGCTGAAGGCGTTCCCCTAGCGTTTTCCGACGCATCTCGAGTTCCCGAAGGGGCGACAACGAAATTTGTTACAGAACAAATGGCTCAAAGCACAAAATAAACTTGTAACGATTTTAGAACATCTGACTGTCCTGACTGTCGCCAAATGGGCATCCACTCAAAATAAAAATGCAAAGGGTGTGTGCTATCTCCTATTATTTTCTGTGCCATCCTCAACACTTACTGTTCATAGTAAGATGCAAGACTTTGTAAGGGAACACCTATAATTTTTGAGCACATATTAACAATACCTTGCAGACAATTTTTGTTCTTTGTGGACAATGCTGGAAACCACCAAAAAAAAAGAGAAGGACAGGATACTTTATACAAATTAATTGTAAAAAGACCTGAGAATATGACAAGACAAAACTGCTAAAATCCACAAATGGAAGTTAAAAATAGCATGCCTGCATCAACAATTGCATTTTTTATATCCCTTTTATATTGTTAACACTGTCTGGTAGGTTTAGGGTTGGGTTTAGTGTAGAGGATATTTCCAACACGATAGACATCAGCGACATTCCCGGATATTTGAATAGTTCATAATATAAATGTTTTTTAAAATTAGTCGCGTCGCATTTGTAATTGTGTAGCAGATACATTACCCCCTGCCCCGCCAAAGAAATACTTGACCACACCATCCCCATTCAATTGTTTTTTTGTTTTGTTTTTTTACACTGGGTGGAACCATAGCATCAACACCACCAGTGTATTGTTCCCATCCTAAGGAACCAAGTCAAATACAGTGTGTTTATATATTTACATAGTGTGTGTGTAAATACAAATAAGATGTGTTTAATTGTGTTAATTGCTGAACACTAAAGCGGCTCATTAAACAGTATTTTATGTGAATTTGATGGACACTATTAAAAAGCAGCAAAACTTTTTCCTAAAGATGCATGACTATCACAAACTTTCGAAGACGGGTGGGGGGGGGGGGGATGACGCGATTCCTTCAAATGGAACATTGAACAGCCTCCTTTTTCCATGATTTGGAGTAAATTTTATGACTAATTTATGAGGTGAACAAGCATCCAATTGTTAAAATGAAAAACAGGCATGAAAGTGCAAGGACAGAAATCACCCTGGAACTAGAAATCACAATCTGGATGTAATATAACAGAAATAAATAAAATATAAATTTGTACATTATGTTGCCAAATAATAATAAATACTAAACAGCTTTAAATAGGAGAGCATGGTTTTATCTGTTATTAACGCTGTTACGAGGATAACCCAAGGAATCGACAATTCAGCTCATACTCTTCGAAGTGAGTCAACTGGGGGATATGAACCGAAAACCTTACTACGGGTCCTGTAAGGTAACATTACAAATCCCCAGATCAAAGTAAGGCGTGTTTCGTAAAAGTGGATGGTCGAGAGGGTGGTGACCCTCGGCAGCCTGGCCCAATTTGCCCATGGCCTCTGATCATCATGGCAATCCTAATCCTCCCGGGCCTCCTAACCATCGCCATATTTGCTGATTGGTTTCATCACTCTGTCTCCTCTCCACCAATGAACTGGTGTGTTGTGGGCATTCTGGCGCAATATGGCTGCCATCATATCATCCAGGTGTATGCTGCACACTGGTGGTGGATGAGGAGATACCCCCCTCACAATGTAAAGCGCTTTGAGTGCCTAGAAAAGCGCTATATAAATGTAATTAATTATTTATTATTATTATTATTAAATTCAGCATAAGTATTTTAGTGTCCTTCATGTTAAAAAATCAACATCCTTAAATATTTTTTTCAAAAAAAAAAGTTTTACTAAAATACAATTATATTTTTCATTAAACTCTAGAAGTACTACTGTAAATTCTATTGTCTTCTGCAAGCACTGAACCACATCACAGCCTTAAGAAACCATGGCACTTTACATGCTCACACACACACACACACCCACACACACCAAAACACAAACACAAACACAACACAAACAAACAAACAAACAAACAACAATCTTCCCATCTTTTCTTGCTTCTATTTGCTTGTTTTCCATCTAGCTTTTTATTAAGACTAGCAATATGTACTATGGCGTCTATGATAAAGTGCTTGTGATGTGCCCATTTGAGAAGTCACTTGGAAGATAGACATGCTAAAATGAGATACACAAACTACCTTCCAGTGCTTGACATGTCCATTATTTTACACACACAGGGTGGGTGGGGTGTTTTGTTTGTTTTATGAACATGGTAGTGTTACTATTTTGTAGTAGTAAGTAGTAGTATTTTGTAGAAATGACTGTAGAAATGTAGAAATGACTGCAATTTTTGATTGTAGAAGTGTTAAAAAAACATGGATACACCATAAAAGAAGAACTTGGACGAGGGGTAACAGGAATAGTGTTTCTGGTGGATAAAGGAGAGGGAAATCATTATGTGGTCAAACAGATGAATTCAAGAGATGTAAGTACAATTAAGCATTGACATAATCAACGATTTACTTAAGTATTGACCTTGTTAATCACATCTTTTGTTTGCAATTAAAAATGCTATTAAATATGCCTTTTTTTCTTTCTTTTTTGCTATAATGAACAAAAAATAAAATGGTTCCCCTCAGAGGAAGGAGCTGGTTACAGTCAACAAGGAAATCAAGATCTTGAAGGAAATGATTCATGGATATATTGTTTCTTATGTGGATTCATTTGAAGGTGTGTTCAGTTAACAGGTTAACTTTTAGACCATAGGAAAGTAATGTTCCTTATTTCAAAGTGAACAAAATGAACTAAACAAAATATGTGTAGTTGTCAGCTGTGAAATAAACCCATTACACTTATAAATACATGTAATATTGGTTTACATATTTATACCTCTGACGGGAAGGTTTTTGTTGTTTTTTTAGATAAACATCTGTCTCTTTTATATTGCGATGGAGTATGTGCAGAGAGATCCTTTCCTAAGAAATGCAAACACAGAAAGAGAACGTTTTTTTTGAAGAACAACAGGTGGGTTCTTGTGTAGACATTTTAGACCATGTACATCTTCATTTCAATGAACATAAATGTTAATCTCAGTTTACTATTTTCCTACTAATGTACCAGCTGCGTCTTGCAGAAGTAAATATACTGGTACACACAAAAGTGTAAGTCCTTAGGTTACACTTCCCCAAAAGTGAAGAAGGCGTGCGCGTAAAATTCGGGCTGTAAAATGTGGTTCAATTATTAATCAAACACAGTTGGCTACAAAATCTAATCACTATTATTACCATTATTGTCACATGTTTTTAACCATAAAACACCAACGATTTCAATGTATCGATTCAGATGAGAAGCTCTGTTTGGTGGGATTAAAACTCTTGAATCTGGCAACTACAAACCAGAAATCTGTGTAGGCACGTTACCGATTCACGATTCAAAATTTCCAAATGAAAGGAAACCTTTTGGATGAAAAAAGTGGGAAAATATCACAGACTATTATGCTTAATAAATCAAGAGAACCAGAAATCATGATCACAATTAAAATATGATTCACTTTGCAGCCCTAGAAAAAAAATCTTTACGTAATCTTTACGTAAACATATATAGAAACAAGTAATAAAATAAATGTGGAGAAAGAATTATGCACATATATAATTTCTGCAGATGTTCCAAAAAATTAAAGATGTTTCACACAGAGTGTGGAAAAATATATTTACCAGTGGTTCCTTCTTGAGACTCAATACGGCGGAAGGACCGACAAGGAGCGGACGTAGTTTGAGGGAGCCCGTCACAAATTGGCGAGGTGGGGGGTAATGTTAGTAAAGATGGATCACTGGTGACACAGGGGCAAGCCGATATCACGAAAGACCCTCCACGACGAGCTGCCAGGGGATCAGCGGTGGGCAGGGAGTCGGGACGGGGGTGGGGCAGATTGGGCGGGCCCCGGCATGATCAAAACAATGTGCGGCCAGAGAGAGAGAAGACCAGGGTAGAGATTGACAATCCGCATAAATAATGGGACCACCACAGGTAGGACTTGTGGAGGTGCTCGGCATGGGGGGGGGAGAAGGGTTGGGGCGAACGGAAGATGGCGACATCAAGCGAGGAGAGTTTGAGGCTCAAAAAGGGGGGAAAGTCAAACAGTAATGAGACGAAGGATGCAACAGAAAGTAAATATTCATCAAAATATTAAGAGAGATCACACGGCCGCTGGCGATCAAAACATGAACAGGGGATGTTACCTGCAAAATTACGAACAGAATGAGGGCAGCAGGGCATGCGCGGGGGGGGGGTGGGTGGGGGGTGGGGAGCCGGAGCCGAAGGTGGGGGGCACCCTTGCAGTCGGTCTTGTGCCCCGGACTGCAAGGTCCTACCGAGGGGACCAGCAATAGATCATCATCCTATTACATTAAATGATATCAAACCAGGAGACAACGCGCAGCCGGACCCTACGGGGCGGGGGGGAGGACACGAATTGACTATAGTTTAAAGGGGTGGGGTCAAAATCGATTTCAAGGTTGCCTTATGTGGATGGGGTGCACTGATTGTGCAATAGATAGATCCCTGAGTTGCAAAGACTAAAATCTCAAACCAAAGAGAATATACTTTACAAGTTTAAGACTCGCCATGCCCCCCTAAAGGCGCGGTCTAACACGCCCCACATATCTACCTCACTAGTGGAAATATTTGCATAAGGCGCCCAAACGTGGCACGCACAAAGAAGCGTGGTTTCACGTAACCAGTTAGTGTTGATCAAATGTCAGGGAGATGCTGTGTGGGTGCGTCGCGGTGTTGGGGTTTAGTGTGATAGTTGCTAGTGGAACTGTTCAAATGCGAAGTGTTGTGCTCGTGTGTTTGAGAGAGGGAGGGATAGAGAGAGAGAGAGAGAGAGCCAGAGCGAGAGAGAGAGAGAGAGAGCGAGAGGACAGTGCAAGCAAGAGAGAGAGAGATAGAGAGGGTCACATCACAAACCCGATACCAGCTTCATCACTGTGTCTGTCACTAGACTTTGTTCTCCTTTCGGGCTCTTCTTTCATTCTTTTTTGACAGATTAAGCTCGCATATTGTAAGGGCGTTACATTTCCGATAGTGCTTGCGGTGTTCGACCAAGCACAATGCCACTGGGTCAGCTGACCAATCAGAGCAGACTGCACTTGTCGGAAGGAGGGACTTTGTAGAAAACAAGCGTTTGAGAGAGGCGGGCATAGAGGACCTACAATAATGTACAGTATTTGAAAAGTAATGTGTTTTTTTGAACATTAAAGCATATCAACATATTATATACACAAAATAATGATCTTTAAAAATCATCATATGACCCCTTTAAAGTAAGGGTTTCTCATAAATGCAGTCTTTTTTCAGGTTGAAGACTGAAAGTGACATTTTGTTAGGGGAAAAAAAATTGGTGCATCCCTCTCTTTTTATCATTTTGAATACATTGATTTTCCTTTTTCAGAGCTGATGCATATGCAGCATCAGATGTGGGTGCAAAGAACTATGCCAGTCCAGAAGTTTATCGGAAGGAACATTATAATTCCAAAAGGTACACTGAGTGCACATTAAATTCTCATTTGCATGATTGTTAAAGTTATTATAAAGTTATTATAAACAAAGTAAACTTACCCGATTATTTTATTTGTCTATTACAGTGTGCTTCACTTCATCAATCACTTAACTATCAGCTTTTGTTTTTTTTTACTCCTGCTTTGAGTGTACATTTGGTCATTGGGATGGTTACTCCAAGATCTCTGCATGCTGGATCGTGGGTGAGTATTTCGTTTTTTCTTCTCAAAAAGCAAATTTATACCAAAGCAATACAAAAAAGAGTACAGATGGTTGGTTTTTGCAACAAAAGCAATTAGAGGATGACATGAAAATTCGTTATTTCCTGACTACAATATAATTATTCACGAAAGTTGTTGTTTTACATTCTTATTTATTTATTTTGCAGACGCTTTTATCCAAAGCATTTTACAATTGGGGGACACAAAGTGATTCTTCTTAAAGAGGCAAACAGACACAGGAAGTACTTGTAATACCAAGTTTTAGGCATTGTTTTTTGCAATAAGTACAACTAGAAAGGGAAGGAATAAATAAAGAGAAAAACAATTTCAAAAAGTCAAGTAGCGTCGAAAGAGATGAGTTTTCAGCTGTCGCTTAAATTGTCAGGGATTCAGCATTCTGGTTGGGGGTGGGAAGATCATTCCACCAGCTGGGAATGGTGAACGAGAATGTTCTGGATTTTGAGTGATTTTGAGCCTCTCTGTGATGTACCACGAGGCGTCGTTCACTAGCGGATCTCAGACTTCTGAAAGGGATGTAAATTCATAGTAGTGAGTGCAAGTAGGCGGGTGCTGAGTCTGTGGCTGCTCTATATGCAAGCATCAATGTCTTGAAATTGATGCAAGCCTCAACCGGCAGCCAGTGCAAGGAGATAAAGAGAGGTGTAACATGGGCTCTTTTGGGCTCGTTGAAGACCAGTCATGCTGTTGCATTCTGAATCATTTGTAGAGGTTTGTTTGTGCTTGATGGGAGTCCAGCCAGAAGTGCATTGCAGTAGTCCAGCCTAGAAATATCAAGGGCCTGGACAAGAAGTTGTACAGCATGCTCCATTAGAAAGGGCCTGATCTTTCTGATGTTGTGCAATGCAAACCTGCAAGATCGAGCAGTCTTTGCAATGTGGTCTTTGAAGGTCAGCTGGTCATCAAGTCAAGTCAAGTCAAGTCTGCTTTATTGTCAATTCTTTCACATGTACAGCACATACACACAGAGAATTGAAATTGCGTTACTCTCAAACCCTTGGTGCATACAGATAACACTAACAGTAGAACATAAATACAGATAGATACAGATTTAAATATAAAATACAACTATACAATTATACAAATAAGGTCAAATGTAAAAAAATATATAAAGCAGCACAAGGCGCATGGCAGATAGAGTGCAAACCAGTGAAGTGAAGTAAACAACAGTGCAGATATAATGATTGTAGTGCAAAAGAGCTTATTCAGACTGATTAAAGTGACAGTGTGTGTGTGTATTTGGGAGGGGGGAGTGGGAGAATCCATTAGAGGGTCAGAGTTCAGTGGTCCGTGGGGCAAAAGAGGGGAGGGGGGCAATGTCGGGAGGGAGTTCAGCTTCCTTACTGCCTGATGAATGAAGCTGTCCTTCAGTCTGCTGGTCCTGGCCTGGAGACTCCGCAGTCTCCTCCCTGATGGCAGCAGACTGAAGAAGCTGTGTGTCGGGTGGGATCACCTGCAATGCAGAGGGCTTTGCGGGTGAGACGGGTGTTGTAAATGTCCTGGAGGGAGGGGAGAGAGGCACCAACGATCTTCTCAGCTTTGAAGTGTCTTGCGGCAGGACGCGTTGCAGACGCCATACCACACAGTGATGCAGCTCTTCAGAATGCTCTCGATGGTGCCTTTGTAGAAGGTGCACATGATGGGGGCCGGGGATCTGGCTCTTCTCAGTTTGTGGAGGAATTAGAGACGCTGCTGTGCTTTCTTGGCAAGTGCTGTGGTGTTGTCAGCCCAGGAGAGATTCTTTGTGATGTGCACACCCAGGAACTTGGTGCTGCTCACTCTCTCGACAGTCACACCATTGACGGACAGAGGAGCATGCTGAGTGTGCACTCTCCTGAAGTCAACAACAATCTCCTTCGTCTTCTCCACATTCAGAGAGAGATTGTTGTCACTGAACCACCTGGCCAGGTGGCTCACCTCGCTCCTGTAGTTTTTCTCATCTCTGTTGCTAATGAGACCCACTACATTCGTGTCATCCGCAAACTTAATGAAGAGGATGGAGTTGTGTGACAGTGTGCAGTCGTTGGTCAGCAGAGTGAAGAGGAGGGGGCACAGCACACATCCTTGGGGGGGCCCCAGTGTTCAGAGTGATGGTGCTGGATGTGTTGCTGCCAACCCATACTGCCTGAGGTCTTCCAGTCAGAAAGTCCAACAGCCAGTTGCACAGCAAAGTGTTGAGCCCCAACTGGACCAGTTTGTGAATGAGCTGTTAAGGGATGATTGTGTTGAATGCTGAACTGAAGTCTATGAGCAGCATTCTGACGTATGAGTCTTTTTTGTCCAGTTGTGTGAGTGCTGAGTGGAGGGTAGTTGCGATGGCGTCATCGGTCGAGCGTTTTGACCGATATGTAAACTGGAAGGGGTCCAGGGAGGGGGGAGGGCAGACTTGATATGGTGCATGACTAGCTGTTCAAAGCACTTCATGAGAATAGGAGTAAGTGCAACTTGATGGTAGTCATTGAAGCAGGATGGAGATGACCTTCTTTGGTACTGGAATGATGGTGGTAGCTTTGAATCATGTGGGGACAACAGCCTGGCTTAGCGAGATTTTGAAAATGTCTGTGAAGACATCGGTGTGTTCCACTGCACAGTCTCTCAGTACACGACCAGGAATGTTGTCATGACCCGGAGCTTTGCGTGCGTTGATCTTGCTGAGGGATCTCCTCACGCTGTCCGGGGACATCGTCATCACCTGGTCGCCGGGAGGAGTTGGAGTCTTCTGTGCAGTGGTGCCATTTTGTGCCTCAAAGCGAGCGAAGAAAACGTTCAGCTCGTTCAGCAGGGAGATAGTGCTGTCACAGGTCCGCGGTGGGGGCTTGTAGTCCGTAATGATCTGTATCCCCTGCCACAGGCTCAGAGTGTCTCTGCTGTCGCTGAAACAATGTGCTATCCTCCTGAGTACTGTCTCTTTGCTTTCTCTGATGCCGCGGAAAGTTTGTACCCGTCAGCTGCTCATCAAAGTTTACACCAAGATTTCTGACCGAAGTTAATGGGGTAATTGTAGAAGAACCTAGCTGGATGGTGAAATCATGCTGTAGAGTTGGAGTGGCAGGGAATACAAAAAACTCAGTCTTTGTCATGTTGAGCTGTAGGTGATGTTCTTTCATCCGTGCCGAGATGTCCGTCAGGCAGCCTGAGATCCGTGCAGCTACCTTTGGATCATCTGGTTGAAATGAAAGATTGAGCTGTGTGTCATCAGCGTAGCAATGGTAGGAGAAGCCATGTGCCTTTATGATGGGACCCAGTGATGTCGTGTATATGGAGAGGAGGGGTCCAAGAACTGATCCCTGAGTCCAGTTTGTTGTTCTGTGAAAGAAACAATGATACCTGGTTGAAAACAACTCTTTCGAGGGTTTTTGCTATGAATGGAATGAGAGAGACAGGTCTGAAGCTATCTGTAAGTGAAATGTTTAATGTAGGTTTTTTGAGCAGTGGGGTTATCCGAGCCTGCTTGAATGCAGTGGGGAAAGTGCCTGTGAGGAGAGATGTATTGATGTGTGTGAGTACTGGTAAGAGTGTGGGAGAGATTGCTTGGAGAAGGTGTAAGGGGATTGGATCTAGTGGACATGTTGTAGGGTGGCTGGAGAGGAGAAGTTTGGATACTTCTGCTTTAGTGAGGGGACAGAAGGAGAAGATGGGATTTTTTGCAGTGGGTGGGGTTGGTTTGCAGTCCTGTGTGTGTGGGGCGAAATTGACTACTGATGTTCTAGTTACTGTCTGTGGAATGTGGCGAAATCATCAGCTGTTATAGAAGTGTTGGTGGGGGACAGAGGAGAGAATTTAATGTTTTGAAGAGATCATTTGTGTCTGGAGCAGTGTTGATCTTGTTGTGGAAGTATGAAGTTTTAGCAGTATGGACTTAAGCAGAGAAATATGAACGCAAAGACTGATACATACTGAGGTCTTACGGATCTTTTGATTGGCGCCATTTTCTCCCTGAGTTTGGTCCGATGCTAGCGAAGAACATCGGATAACCAAGGGTTAGAGGGGGCAGCCCGTGCTGGCCTGGAAGAGAGAAGACAAATATCTAGACAAGAGGTTAAAGTAGAGCATGAAGTGTCAGTTGCTGAATTCTCATCCAGAGATGAGAAATGGGTAGGTAAGGGAAGAGAGGAGGATACAATGTAGGAAAGATGGGAGGGGGAAAGGGAGCTTAGGTTTCGTCTAAAAGTAACCGGTATATGGGTTGGTGGCACACAGGTAGCAAAATGGAGTTGAAATGTAATGAAGAAATGATCAGAAATATGTAGGGGTTTTACCAGAATGTTGACTGCAATACAATTGCGTGTGTAAATTAAATCAAGTTGGTTGCCTGATTTGTTCGTGTTTGTAGTAGTAAGGCGTTTGAGATCAAATGAAGCAATGAGTGAATAAAAGACTGTAGCATAAGGCTTGTCCAGATGAAATGTTGAAGTCACCAAAGACTAAAAGTTGACTGCCATCCTCCGGTGGCTCCTCTATAAGGTGGCAATAATTTGCCTAGGAGGGCATTAAACTACCACAACCTGGGTTTATGAGCTGTCTAGTGATCACATGAGATTCAAATGAGTTATAATTGCATAGGGGAGTGTGGGTTGAGTATTTCCAATTGTTAGAAATTAGCAGACCAGTGCCCCCACCCCGGCCAGCCTGACGGGGGGTATGAGAGAAAGAGAGATTGTTCGACAGAGCAGCTGGGGTTGCGGAGTCTTCTGGACGAAACCAGATCTCAGTCAAGCCCAAGATGCTGAGTGTGGAAGGAGAGTGTGTATAGGGAAGATAAAAATAGTACTTAAGTGTGTTGCCTGTTTCGTTGCTCGGTGAAGTCACGCAGGTAAAGTCGCAGGTCTTTACACAAGGAGGGCTGAACGCTTCTGCTGATGCTTCCGCGTCAGTGCACAGACATCAGATAAATACACAGTCTAAGACACTAAAGTGAAAACAGCTGTGACCGCCTTCTAATTAGCACAGCCAATAGCAGGGCAAATCCTCCAATCTAAACTACAGTTCACACTTAAGCGCAGGAAGGAAGCAATGCAAATAACACAGGCTCCTTCTTAGCCGATGGCAATTATTATAATTACCAGTAAGTGCAATCAAAAATACAAACTCCAGCGAAAATACAAAGTAGAAATAGGTAGAAAATGAAATATTCCTTCCTAGCAGCAAGTAATAATTCAAACAGCAGATCTATAAACAAGTATTATGCAAAACACTCACGCACAGCCGTCCGTCTCTTCTGTTGATTAATCGCTTCTCCCTCCCGTTTTTCTTTAACCTCTTTTTCTTTCAAGGAAAAAGTCTTTCTTACTGACAAAAAAAATGTATGACTTAGCCTGACTGTAAAGAAACGAAAGTTACAATCATTTTAGCTTTCAACTTTATCAGAAGTAAAAGGAATGTTTCTTATTTATTAAGTTACATGTTTACATATACAGACAGTAAAATTGGTACAACGTATTGTATGGAAAAACGAATCTGTAACAATGAATGCACTGCTGTGCAGAAGAGGCAGAGTAAGTGCCTTTCTTGTAGTATGAGCTTATGCACTGGAAGTGGCAGGGTTTCTGCCGTTCTCCCTGATCAACAGTTACCTTTCCTGCTTATGCCCTGAGCAAGGAATTGTGAAACATGAGAGGAATATCAGCACAAGATCAACTGACAGGAAACCAAAAGACCAAAAATCTGAAGGCAAATGAGTGCCCTTTCTTGGAGTATGATCTATGCACTGGACGTGGCAGGGTTTTCTGCCGTTCTCCCTGATCAACAGTTACCTTTCCTGCTTATGCCCTGAGCAAGGAATTGTGAAACATGAGAGGAATATCAGCACAAGATCAACTGACAGGAAACCAAAAGACCAAAAATCTGAAGGCAAATGAGTGGTGATCAAGAGAGAGAAAAACATATATATTATTAACATATTCTCCGCTATGCATGTTTAGGCATTAGTACCTTAATTGTACATTAGGATACTTCAATATCTCTATTAAGCCCGGAACACACCAAGCCGACGCCGATGAACTAGTTGCGACGAAAGCAGACTGCAGGTCGGCTCACGTCAGCAGCATCTGGGTCCAAAGTTGCCCTGACACACCAAGCCGATGCTCGACACCCGACGGCCAAGTAGCACATCCATTCTATGCCAGCATAAGATTTTTTTTTCTTGAGCGCTCGTTCACCAGCTGAACAGCCAATCAGAATGATCAGATGGCCCGACTGACCGACGAGCTCCGACGAGCTCCGACGCTTATTCAACATGTCGAATTGGCCGGAAAAAAGTCAACAAGGCGGAACACACTGAGAAAGCTTAGTCTGCCGACGGAACAAAAACTGCCCGACGACTGACCTTCGGCTTGGTGTGTTCCGGGTTTTAAGTTCACCACAACACAGTTCAGTTTATAAGCTCTCAGATGAGACCAAACATGACATAGTTACAGTAAATTCTGAAACACACAAGAAGATATGTAGTGTAACAACACATGTGTCTTGTGAGGCAAATGGCCCAGATGTGTATTAGAGGAGTCAGCAACTCTGCCTCTCCAGACAGAATCATCCTGTGCCTGGATTCAGTCCAACAATCCAGTTAGTGAATATATTCAAGCAGTCAGTTCAAAACAGTGCCAATGGCTCTGTCTGTGTTTCAGGGCAGCCCAAACCGTTTCTCATTGCACTGTGTGAAATAAATGAAAGGCAGATGTTTTATAATGGATGCTGGCTGAAAAAGTGTGTTTTAGAGTATTTTCTTGTTTTAGCATTCATCTTCAGTGTCTCCAGCCTCTGTTAACATCTTGTTTACAGACTTAAAAAAGAAAGTCTGGTACCATATATGACTGGACAATAGGTGCATCTCAAATTCAAGCATTAAACAGTCAAGCTTTCTTTTGGTGGTTTGCCAGCAAATAAAAAGACACTGAAGTTTCTGATTTCTTTTTCTTTAATTAAGATAAACTGTGATATTAAAAATTATTAATTAACCTAAGCTACAGTATACTGTATTGCGTGCGATGTAAAGTGACAACATTTCAGCATTTAATAAATGTTAAAAGAATATGTAAGAAAGGTTTGTCGGTGTTCAGGTACAGAAATTGAATAAATGTAAAATAACACTGCATAGTCTTCATTGTATAAATTAAATATTGTATAAATTAAATATAGATTAATCCTTGATAAAGCTGCTTTTAAAATGTGTATATTGTTAAAAATGAATCAACTGAATTAGCAAATGAAAACTTACAATTGAATCTGGCTATGTTTTTGTTGCATTAACAACAACAACAACACTTTTTTAATGCTTGAAACTGTAAGTCATTTTGCAAAGCAGTGGTTTTTAATTTTATGAACATTTTATTTAACTAAGTCCTATTAATTAGCATTCGGTTGAATTTCAACTTGCACATAGAAATAACTATTATTATAAGTTGTTTTTTTTTAATAATGACAATGCATTCCCTGTTTTTCCCCGTGCAATTTTTTTTTTTTGTTCATAAACCAAAAAATTTTTGCTTTACCCGTTACTAACCAATGCTAATAAATAAAACAAATGCATTTTTTAACTTTCCAGTTATATACAAGAATATAAATGTATCTTAATGAATAATAATGAATTAGCAATGCACAATTGTATATTTATAAACTAACATTTACCTAGATTTAAAAAGCTGTAAATAAATTGCTTAGTACCTAATTTATTAGCTAATATTAACTAATTTAATTACATTTCTCAGTGAGTAAGAACTTGAGGCTAACCAGATTTTTCTTTCTTTATTTTTTTTTTCCCTCCACAGTCAAATAGCATAAAGCGTTGCTGTGCACATGCTCACAGCATGGAAGGAACCTTGCCTCACATCTCAGACAGATACTCATGGGAACTTCAGGAATTAATCAGACAAATGCTCAGCTGTGACCCTAAAGACAGACCATCAGCTGATGAGATTCTAGAAAAACCATTCCTGGAAGATGCAGTAAAGAGAAACAAGAGCATTCCAGAAGCAATTGACCAAAGATTGATTGAGTCCATCACCGCCTTTGATGAGGCCTATAAGCATTATAAAGAATTTGAGATCTTAGTTCATGAGTGGGGAGAAACAGCAGATTTATTAGAGGCAGTACATTATAGGGCCACATCAGCAAGTCTGTCAGGTGCTGTGATTGGTGTAGCTGGAGGAATCACTGCATTAGTTGGTGCAATATTATCACCTTTCACTTTCGGAACATCTCTGATTGTTTCATGTGTAGGTGCTGGAATTAGTGCTGCAGGTGGTGTAACCGGCGCTGCTGCGAACATTGCAGATACAGTACAACAAAAAAAACTCTATGAGCGACTTGAACAATTGAAACCTTACATTGAAAATGGAAGAGAACTGATTCGCTGTTCACTTAAATTGAGAATGTTAATACGAAAAATGTTTAAGTTCCGTGATTTTGCCAGTACCTCAACTTCTGATAATGTGAGATTGTCATGGGAGATAGGCAAAGGTACAGTATCTCTGTCACAGACTAACGAGTCTTGGTTGTTTGGGATTTTATCAGATTGCTGTTCGGTTCTGCCAAAATCCGGACGAGCAGCAGCATCATAGCTGGTGTGTTGGGTTGGGCGGACTCTTAGTTTTTGTTGATGCTGTCTTCATGCGAAAGATTCCCAGAGATTCACCAATGAGAAACGTTGGAAACAGATGATCCAGAAGGTCTTCATCCGTGTACTCAAGGCACTGCAGAGAATAAGGAAACATCACAAAGATCTTCTCAGGTTTTAGAGAATCAAAAAAACACATGATATTTTGGAAGAAAAGAGAGAGAGAGAGAAGAGAGAGAAGTGTCCCATGGGGACAGAGACAAGGTAGAAATATGCCACAGGCAGACCTTCACAACATCCTGCAGATTGTCATTGAGCTCAGGTGACCGGTGATAAGAAAGAAGGGTTTTGGCAAGAAAACAATTTAAATGTGTCAGCATTTTACTGAGGCTAAACCATGGTGGTGTGGGTGAGACTGTATATTATGTATGCGTGTATGTCTATACCGTACCTAATCTACCTGTATTTTGTTTACTACTTACATAGTGCTGTGATAACAGTTTTCATTTTTTGTCTTCGATAGTTTTTAATTATTACTATTTTAAAAAACAAGAGGTTAATGTTTCTTAAGTTATGCTTGTTCTGTTTGGTTGTTTTGAGTGACTATTTAAATCTGACTACTGAAATTCCCAAGAATATTTTCTCACAAACAGAAACTAATATTTTTAAGGATCTAAGATTCTTCGAAGGCAAACTGTGTGTTGCTTTCAAGACGCAACCATACTTTGTGTTGTGTTACTTTTATTTTCATTTATTCTTCATTATACCTATTTTAATCATTGGTATTTTCCAGAATCATGACCTACATATAATAATCCTTGAAACCATTTATTATAATCATTCATTGTTATATAATTTTATTATTTCCGTTTTATATGAGGTTATTATTTTTATTTTTTAGTCTTATGATTGTGTGTGGTTTTTAAGGGCTGTTTGTCTACATTAGTATGAGATCAGCATGGCTCCATTGCAAGGTTTTTAACTTCACATTTTAATGTTTCCATTGCTATGGCTTGTGGTATTACAACATTTGTTGATTTGTGTTCGTCAGACGAAGTCTGAGCATTGAAATGTACACAACTAAACTTATTCAATAAACACTGCTCCTTTTTATCATCATCACTTCATCTGCTGCTTCTGCTCTTCTCTGGCTTTGCTCAGTCAACAAAATTTTAATACAGTCTTGACAATATTGCTGTTTACTGGGGTTTTGGTTTTAGACCACTTTGCTGAACTAGTTATCTTTTATCACTTGGGCTGATATTTTCTGACAGGATCTGCATGGCGTCTGGGGCTGGATCTGATATTTCTGGCATAGATGCATGATCTAACAAGAGTTATATTGTAGTATTAGTTGTATAAATGTACATACAATTGTATTTTTATTTTTTATACCATATGGATATCTCTCATGTTAAACACTTTAGTAGATGTATCTTTAAGATATTATATATATGTTAGAAAATAGTTTGTAGTGGCTACTCTGTCGTTGCCAAAAGCCGCAGAGAGACTAAAACAGGAACTCTTCTTTATCAGACTGATAGTTTGATTTTTAAAGGTTTGTGTTGTATGGTCAACAAAAAATCCATTCTTTCAATAAAAATTCTTGACCTCGTAGGAGCCACTATCCTGAAAAAGAAATCAATTTTAGGATTATCCCCTGGACCCCAACCCCCCCCCCCCCCCCCCCCCCCCCAAAAAAAATCATAATAAAATTACTAAGGCGGCCCCTTAATGGAATAACTCAAATAGTTATCATTTTATATCTTTTACTGATTGTTATTTGTATCACTCTTTACACTAGTGCTGAGTAGGCCTAGTCCCTCTAAAACAGAGTGTAGGTGGACGGGATGC
>JADLZN010008637.1:0-37218 GCA_018155175.1 Sinocyclocheilus anophthalmus
TATCTTCAGGTGTGGGATCTCTGCTGGCCCGTTTCCAACTGACTGAGGGTCCCAGTAAACCCGCCCCGGTGGCAGTGCAGTTCACCAGTGAGGGCAGCACTCTGTCAGGTTGTGACATTGAGCTGGTTGGCCTTGGATATCGTTTTTCCCTCATCAAGAAGAGGTTTGCAGCAGGTGAGTTATGCAAGCGACATCTGTTTTGATCATTCATTTACTAGGAATCTTCTGGAGAGTCAGAATTTGAGATTATCAAGGCATTGTGAAAATAAGTTACTGTGTGTGCTTTTATCATAGGAAAATACATGGCAGACAACTAAACAACGCCATGCAAGTCTGCATATTTCAGACCAATTCTGAATATTTAAAACACAGGACATGACCCCAACCTGACATTTGTAGATGTACAATACAGGTGGACCTCACACACACACTCCTGAAGTATTATTGTAAAATTACATTGTAAAATGTGGACCGTTTTAGGGTGTACTTCTTATAATTGTGAACTGTATTCACTTGGCAACATCTGTATTAAGGCAGTTAAACGACCTGGGTTTGTTCATAAGGTTAAGCCTCTATTTCTGTTCGACGTGTTATTGGCTGTGCCTACGTTAACCAGGGGGGGGTGGGGGTGGGGGGGGGGGGGGGGGGGGGGAATTCGCTGTTCCTTCTCTAAAAGTGATACTGAACATGTGATGTGTTTATTACTCTATGCATTCATTTTGTCAAAAGTATCACATTTTCGAACAAGGTAGCAAAATAGTACGATGAACAAAAGAGGAATGAGCCTCTGCCACAAGATGGCGCTATACTGTTGCATGTAGTATGAGGTCTGCATCGGATTTTGGTATTGTTCAAGCTTATTTAGTTATGAAAACGTATTCAGGAATATCTCATTTAAATTTACACACCGCAGTCAGGTTCATTAAATGGAAAATGATAGAAATTATATTTTGTCAAATCTGTTTTTAGACAGCCTCAGCTTTAAAAATCTCCTGCTTGCAATAGACTCACAAAAAAATGATTTTCCTCAACAGAAAACCATTTTAAATTGAAAATATATATCTTGAAGGCCGTTTGGTGTTTTCTTGTGTTGTTAAATAGCCTTTCTGTTGTTCCCGAAGGAACAGTGTTAGACATCAGAGTAGCTACATGACATAATTCTATTAATTTTTTCATGATTTGTTGTATAAAAAAAAAAAAAAGTTACACTGTATATGAATAGACTTTGAATGGTATCATAATTTAGGATCCTTGAAGTTTTTGACTTTTTGTTATCTGTGTAGTTGGGTAAGCTGTGTACAGTATAATGCCGAGGTATCATTTTTAAATTTATTTCAGATATAATTTTTTTTAACTCAAGTGCAACAGAAAATTTATGCTATATTGGGTCAGGGGGTGACATTTAAAAGAGAAAATGAAACAGGATACTGTAACTACCTAGATGCGTCATGCTTGATGTTATTACAGTGTTATGTATAGCATTAGTTCAACATGGATTGTCAGCTTTTGGACATTGTAAATTATTTTATCATTCATGCAGATGTGTTTGTATCCAGCCTCTCCCCCGCAGCACATGTTATTGAGTGTCCTGAGCATGAGCCCCTGCGCTTCAGAACATCTTTATTTTGCAAATGGTAACGGTCTCTGTGAGATGACAAGGTTCTCGAGTGGTTAAATGACCAAAATCGCTTTTTCTTTTCTTTTCATTTGTATGTGTATCTCAAGAATTGTCCTTTAAGAGAAAATAAGCTGCATATTTTTTAAATGTTTAAACCTATGAATAAAGTGAAAAATATCGTTTCTTGTGGAAAAAAAATGAAAAGGAAAAAAACACTGTGTTACTGTTTAACTTCCCAGATGCTCTGATGTTCAATGTCAAGAACAAACATTTTGGTTACATCTTTGAGTGTCTGATGTAGACGTTGTGATGGTTTGGAGAAGAATATACTGGTGCTTTGTGATTCATAGGTTTCCATCCACATTTAAGGTTAAGGATGAGCGCCGCCATCCGTTAACACTGCATTGCATATTTTCTGAGCACTGTAACTATAGGGTTTTTTATTGCAGAGTTCAATCGAAGAACAATTTGAGTCTGTCAGCTGAAAGAAAAAAACCTATGAATTCAATTGTGTATAATGCTTAATCAGTATGTCTACATGGTTTAAAGTGAAACGTCACTCAGATGCGAAAAAGAAATGAGAAAACTCATGTCAGTTTAGATGTAGGTGGAGCTGTGTGTGAATGTTGAATTGCGTTTGGGTGTGTGTGTGTGTGTGAGTTGTTATGGAGCGAGGAAGATTTGTGTGTGTGTGAAGTTGTGTATGTGTAGGAGGAAGAGTGTGTGTGTGTGTGTGTGTGGGTGTGTGTGTGTGTGAGTTTGTGTGTGTGTGTGTGTGTGTGTGTGTGTATGTGTGTGTGTGTGTGTGTGTGTGTGTGAATGTGTATGTGTATGTGAGGAGAAGAGAGTGTGTGTGTGTGTAGGAGGAAGAGTGGTGGTGGTGTGTGTGTGTGAAGTTGTGTAGTGTTTGTCGGATGACGAGTGTGTGTGTGTGTTGGGTGTGTGTGTGTGTGTGTGTGAGTTTTTTATGTGTAGGAGGCTGGGGTGTGTGTGTGTGTGTTGTCTGGTAAGTGTAAATCATCTCTTCCCAGCAACATGTGCAAGTTGTGTTTGTACACAAAATGTTAACAAAGATCTGAGATACTGAGATTACTTTGCTCTTTCCAAAACAATAAAACATATAAGCCTGATAAGTGGATGTATTGTGTTATGTTTAAAATGTATCAACTAATATCACTGTAAAATATTATGCCAGAAATTTAATATCATATTTAATTCATAATTTAATTTAATACAGAACATTTTAATATAGTTTCATATCAATACTCAGCTAGGTCCAAATTGGTTAAAAAAACTTATGGAGTCAGACAATAAAATATTGTGAAATCATACTGGTGAGTTTCAGGTTTGTTGGGGGAAAATAAACACCTTTGATGCATGCATATGCAATAATGTTTATTGACAAAGTTTGCAAAATACAAGTTACAATTAAACACTTTAAATGCAAGATTACTGCTGTTGGTAACTTGATATTAAACCACTTTTCATGGTGCAGCTTAGAGTACAAGTGAAGCAGAATGATCTAATCCCAAATTAGACATTTTTTTTTACATAAATTAGTATCATCTACTGGCAAATTAAGCTGTTATATGAATCACAACTGACTGTACACTTAGAGTACACTTATAGAGGTGTTCATATTCATCTCGACTCGATGTGGAAGAAAACATATAGTGAGACAAATAGAAAAACACAGATTCAGTTCTCAGCAGAGCAACGTGAGGTCACTTTTCTTGCAGCCAAACTGACAACAAACGTTATTCAGGTCTCGCCTGGTCAGGTCAGATCCCAGACTCTCACTAAGATCCTCAGAACTGCTTAGATCTCCTTTAAAAAACCCTGTGCAATGACAACACAAAATACAAAGTTATGTTGAAATTTTTGAATCTACTCATACTTGAGGACAGAGGGCAGGTTTTCTGCACTGTGAAAATGACACAGGAGTTTTCTGCATTAACTCAGCTTGTGTCAGTCTAATGGGAACGTAATATCACCAGACGTTGTTTATCTGTTGACTGGAGAAGACTTGATCTCACTGATACAATTAAAGCAGTGCTCTGTTAAATATCATCAGACTTGAAGGGTAAGAAAGAAGAAGAGATGCTTAGATACTCCTACAATTGCAGAAACTTTTTTCTTAGCAACTTATAGAACAGTTTAAGAGAAAATATAAAAGCCAAATAAGCAGTACATAGAAATATAGGAAAAAATACATTCTAGTTTTCTATACTTGTACAAACTAGAATGTATTTTTTCATTGTTTTACTGTATATTTGACACATATTTAAATATATACATACTAAAATTTATTTTTTTAATGTTTATATATTAATAAATATTTTAAATGTATATAAATATGGTACAATATCACCAAATATTGACTATTTTTTTTAAATATTTAATAATATAAAATATCTCCCTTTTTCTTATATAATCTTAATAGCAGTTCTTTCAATATTTTACCCTCATTTAATTATGAATCTGGATTCAGTTAAACAAGATTTTCCGAAGGTTTACAGAGGCTGTTGATATAAAAAAAAAAAAAAAAAACGAAGAAATATTATATTATAATAAAATCCTTATTTACATACAACAATTATTATTTTAGAACTATTTTAGATCATCTTTTTGTACATTTGTGGAATATTTCTAATGATTGCATTTACATGATTGAAACAGACAATTAACTACTATTAATTTTATATAGAAAGAGGTTTAATTTAATACATTTGCATAGGGAAAAAAGTATTTTTCATATATAAACTAACTAGATTTGTTCTAAAGCCCAACACTGACACCAGCATTTAAGGCACATGATGATGTTTTCAGAATTAGCATGAATCTCTGCTATGGAAATCTCACCTTCCATATCCTGCGGACTGCTGAACCTCCTCCACCTGGAGCCCCCACACGTGTAGACGATGGCACGGATGAACTCTCGGCCGCATAGCTTGACTGTCCTCACATCAGCCTGCACGTCTGACACACTACACGCAGCCCACAGCAGCAGGACAGGCAGCAGTAGTGCAGGTGAATGAAAACTTGTCATAGTGGCTTCAGAGAGCGTGCTCCTCCTGTTCTGTCTCTCTAAGGTCCGCTCTATCTTCTGCCAAGTGCCAACCTCTCTCGGATCTGGCGAACGTCTGATTAGCTCATGGGACGTGACCCCAATTTATGGCAGCATGTTGGACAGCTCACGCTGGACCATTCCAGTCTGCCCAAACCCCACCCAACACTTACTCGATCCCCTCAAGTCAAACAACTTTAATCGGAAAACAAAGGGCAGCAGGTATTTAGGTGCTTTACTGCCCCAATCTGGAATGGAATTACATCCTTAGGGACAAGCTGTTGTCTCTTAACATCTCCAGTTTAATGGTTTCACTGCAATGATATTCTCCTTAATGAATGGATAATCTAGTCACATAAAGACCAACGCTGCTCCCCAAGCAAAACAGATGTCCACTATCTGCTGATGTGCCCATCAAATTCTGTTCCCTTAAACCTAGTTGGTCTATGAGAAGGAGTAGTGCAAATGAGCAATATGGCTATAATCCCAGCCATTATGGTTTTATGGCTGATGTGCCCCATGAGATGATTAACAGTATGATCTCTACTGACAAAATAACATGTGTCTGTGGTCAATACAGGGAATGATAACAGGAAAAATATTAAGCGAAAAGTTTTTCATCAAAAAGAAAGAAATAGTTTGTTTCCTGAATTCAATTACAATTTCATTAACAGACAAAATTGGTATATAAATAATATATGAGATTTTGTGTTGAAGGACATCCATGGCACATTAAGCTATCATAAGCTTACAAGTAAAAGCTGACATTCATAAATATTGCTTTAATTATTATACTATATATGCTCCAAAACAACTTTGTGGGAATACTGTAGCCTATCCTAGCGTCTCAGGTCAAAGCAGAGAAATACCTTGGATATGATATGATATAACATATAACATAACACAATATATTGTATTATATTATATTGTATTACACATGTCTGTTAATTAAATTTTAACAATTTAGAAACATAGTAAATGTCAATTTTTTTTCCGTTTTACCTTCCCTTTCTTTGCTATAATTCAATTAAAAATACTGCCATAGGGATGGAAACTAATATATATAATATACCAGAGTGATTAGTTGACATTCAGAAACATTTGTTTTTTGATGATTATAGTATCCTCCAAACCGCTAGGTTATGAGAATGAGGAGCCTATCTCAGGCCAAAGGCAGGAAACACTCTGGATAGTTATAGGATATGAGATTATATTACAAATTTCTCTTAACTACATGTTCATTTATTTCAGAAATCATACTTAATATAGAATATAATATAATATAATAATCAAAACAATATTTATGAACATCAACTTGTCCTTCAACACAAAACCCCATGTGGGAAAGTGTTTTAAAATGTAAAATTACCAAATGCCATATGGATAAAAAGTCCCATATACATTAGTAAACAAGCAGGATCCATTTCCTGTCATAATGTCACAGCTGTTCTTTTTAAAAGCTCCCTTATTTAAGCTGAGTTGCATCTTCGTCGCTAAATTGTTTGATTTGTACTAAAAAGCTCAGATGATGGATTTTTCAGAGATGTTAGAGAGAAAAACAGTTCAGTAATGAGTCATTTCTAAAAGTGTGATGTGGTCCTCATGTTGTAGATAAGCTGTAATATGTGGCGGCCAAGTGGTAATAAAACTGTCTGTCCATTACCATAGAACAAACACTTACATTCTGTCTGTGGTTCCCATGGAAAGAAAAAAAACATTACCATCTGACAATACAGTATAGTACTTTGACTATTGTGGGAAAAATGTGTTCCTTACCAATCAATACCTAAATGCAAAAATGCTTGCAAAAATATATTGTTTGAAATGCAAGCCTGTTATCTCTGGTATTACAAATAATTCACCATACTATAATTAAGTGGAAGATTTAGACATTTAGTCTAGGTTTTTAGACATTTACCTAAGAAGATTGCTTATTGTTTTGTATGAGTATATTTATTCCCACAAAGAAGCACAATAAGGCACAAACAGGCAATGTGCTGTAATCCCATTGTTATGTAAAATGGAGTCGCTCAGTCTGCCAGAGAATATAAATTATGATGATGAAGAGGTAAAGACAAACAGCCTGACCCTCGCCTCCATCAGTCTTTCCTAATGTGTGTTGACTGGACAGTGTGGACCGAATTACATCCTCCAACATCTCCACCTACACAAGAGCTATAAATGATTTCCACATTTGAGTAAATGGGTTACTTGGAGTATGGCACAGATCGAACAACATAGAACTGAACAGATAAGGCTTCACCTGTGTGCTGCCTCCAGCTGGCAGGTTCTTCAGCTTGTACACAGTGACCTGCCCCTCACTGTCCCCCACCAGAACACATTCTGTCTCAGGGGTGCACAGCAGAGCCGTCGGATTCACTCCGGGACTGGTCATGCTCACAATCGTCGGGTCCAGACTGTTAAAAAATGGAGTACACTGTAAACTTCTGGACAGAAAGACTGAGCACCAAAAATTGTTAAAATAAAATGAAAACCCCATATTAGTTGTTAATAATGTTATTATTATTATTCAAAATGATAAAAGTTATTCAATAGAAGAACACAAGATCTTACCTGCTGACTCTCAGGTCCCAGATCTCCACCTTGCCCTCACTGACAGCTCCAAAGACAGTAGCAAAGTGTGGGGACCACATGATATCAAACACAACCTTCTGACCAGAGGTGAAACTCAGCACAGGTTTCGGGAGGTCCTGCCTCCACAGATAAATAGTCCAATCTGAAGAACAACTTAGGAAAATGTCTGGACAGAACGGCGACCATGTTACCTTATACTATAGACTGGACCCATGGGGAAAGGTGCAGAGTGAATAGATGAGAAAGAAAATAAAGTTTCAATGCTTAAAGATGCATGAAGAACCCGGTTTTGCAACAATAAGCATTTAAGGCACTTTAAAAATGAGACAAACATTTTTACATACTGTGTGGGCTTTGTAAGCTTCCAAGAATTGCTCATTATATGAATAAGAGCCCATTATGACCATCCTCTGTTCCAGCCAGGTAGATTTTTGAATCCTGTCGAATATTGACAAGCCTCAATATAGGCATGTGCATGAGCTAACAACAAGTCTCAATGTAGGCCTCACATTAGGATGGAAACCGAAACACAGTCCCGGAGCCAGGGATAAGATCTTCGGGTTCCACCGCTGGTTGTTCATTATCATGTTAGGCGACTTTAGTTTCATCAGATCTAACTCAGGCAAATTACAAATTAGTCAACACATGGCTCAAACATACAGAAACGAGGCTATTTTAACTAAAAGCAGCTAAACTTGTCAGTATTGTGCTATAGTTTCAATGTATCCTCATGATATATATTAGTACACAGGGCCTAAAATTTACACTGTCCAAGCTCCAAATGTGAGTAAACATCAGCGTTGGCAGGTATATAAAACAGTGTTATATAAATAAACAGGCCTACATACATAAATGTTTCATAGTACTTAAAAAATATTTATGGCCTGTAAATTTTCTCAAGTCACCGGCCATTGCAGGTGTGGCAAAATGTTAGTTTTAGACCCTGTTTGTACATTATTAAGGTGTAATCACATCTGCATGGGAACTTTTCTGTCCTTATGCAAAACTCGCAATCACACAGATTCCTATTGAAATGACTGGATTTTGCCTGCAAAAATTCATAGAGCATAGATAACCGTGATTGCTGCCTTATACACATATGACTTTAAATTGAAATTTAAAGGCTGTTTTTTTTGGCTATATTTTGTGTTAGAGAGTGACAAAAATTTATGAAAAATATAAAGGTGGATTAAGTGCTGCTTTTGTTTTCCTTGAACATTCCGAACCACATTCCGGCCTTTGTATTTGGACCATTTGCCTGATTCTTCCATCACCTTATACGAGATGAGCATTTTTCCCCTTTATCCTCTCCACGTCAGACCTGTCCTCATGATCCGACCCATCTGATCGCCACACTGGACCGTGTGCATGTAGCGCCAGTCCACGTGGACACAAACAGTGTTTTTCCAAGATTGCAAGACTTGACAATGACCTTGCAATCCTTTCAACTCAAATTCAGAATCAGCAGCATTACGAGCACTAAAAAAATAAAGGTAAGATCTGTGGCCAGTATATAAATGCTTAGACTAGTCTTACAAGTTAGGCATCTAATTTTTTTCTTTAAGACTGATCATCATTGTTCAAAAAATCATTGATCCTCACTGTTACAAAAAAATGTAGATTGGTCTAATTTGAATCTGAAAGTAAGACTGATTACCCCTTGGCTAATTGCTAGTTGGTCAGACTAGTTCTTAAGACACAGTCTTAACAAAGAGGCTAAGTTTATGCAACTGTATAAGGATCTTTGTAATATTTCTACAATAATACATTTGATCAAAAATACAGTTTTGATGTGCATTCGCTCCATAAAGGCACCAAATAACTTTCAGGTTATGTAGATCAGCGATTCTCAACTGGTTTTGCTTATTTATTAATTTATTTACATTTTTGTTTTTTAACAAGTGACAACATAGTACCAAAATTGTTTATCATACAGAAGTAAACAAAAATTACTTAAAATCACTCATGGAAATGTATAAATTGTCGTGAATTCCATATCATAAAAAAACAAATGCAATATGCAAAATTACATAAGTGTAATTTAACAGACTTATAAATTAATCTTCTGAATATGAGGAATAAATAGGCAGATGTTGGCATTTAACTAATTTGGCTAGATTTTAGACAAATTAGAGTTTGGTTGAATGTATGGTCTTTGATGTCTCTGAAGTCTATTTATATTGCTACCCTAGCTGTATGCATGCAATTTCACAACCCACTAATTGAGAACCACTGATGTATAAAAACCTATTGTAACTATGTTACAACCTGTAACTTCCTGTAGCTGATCAAAAAAAGGAATGCTCACAGCCCCACCTGCTGTCAATGATGGGTGTCTGTTCTGCAGTCTGTATATTATAGATGGCAATGGAGCCATCATACATGCCTACTACCAACTGATTGGCATTACAAGCTGAGAAATCCAGCGCAGTGACTCCACTCTCACAATGAAAGATTCGGTCAGGCCACTGAAAGATATGAACAAACCTATTTAAAGAATATTCACAGAAACACAAGATGATATGACATGCTATGGCATACAAACACAGGGGAAAAAATACAGTGGCTAAAAATAACTTTTGGGGGACTTACACCACATGTATGGATGTTTTTGAATTAGACTATAAAATATTAGTGTTATTTATTTGAAAGAAAAATCAAAAGCACACTTTTCAATAAAAAAGTGCATCATTATGTTTAGTATATTTGTTTAGTTTAGTAAAACTCAGGGAGTTTTCAGACTGCTCTGTCCAGCTTTCCTCCTCCATTTGTGTCTGCACACAATCTGGGTCTGTTCAACACAGCAGTATACATATTCAAGCAAATATGAATGTTTATATCAAAATATTTCAATACAGTGACATAACAAGACTACTGCTACAATTAACTTCTGATCTTTTTTCATATCAAAGATGCTATACAAAAGACATCACCCTCTATTACAGGCAGCTGTCTGTATGCAGCAAGCTTGGGCTGGACGATATTGGCTAGAACCACTCTTTCCATCACGGCCAGATCCTGCTTGAATTTTTCCGACTGTAAGATCAGCTCAAGGTCTGGTTCTTCCTCCACCGGAAGCATACAAGTCATCTTTTCACTTGAGCCACTGACTGAATTAATAGGATGAAAATGTATGTATTTTTATCCGTTTTCATAATGCAGTGTGAACAAACTAAATTACTTGTTTTAAAGAGCCAAATACGTAACAAAAGGAAGAGAAAGGAAGAATTTATTATTGGTATGTGTGTGTGTGTGTGTGTGGTGTTTTGTGTGTGCCAAGGCCGTCCTTAGCTGACCGGGCCCGTTGCGAGTTAAGTGGAGCAAGTGCGTGCCTAGGTGGCCACACCATTTGCACCCCCCTAAAACGCCCTGTGTGTTGTGTGGTGTGTATATATTATATAATAATAATATTATATATATATGCACACTACATACATATATATTTATATAAAATTTGGTATAATAATACTACTTTAAAACTCATATACATAAATTACGCATGTATTGGTGACATGCTTACTGGCAGGCTCAACTAGATTTAATAATAAAGTGTTTAAATGGCCTCCTACTAGTCTAGTACAATGTACTTTTCGACTTCCATGCAGCAGGCGGCGGTGTGGCGCAATTGTTCGCTGCACGATTTACCATAGAAGAAGGTCATCATTTCTGTCAGATGGTAGAATAGTTTTGTTTTTAATCTATGTGTACAATCATCGTTTTCCTATTAATGATTTCAGATTTATCTGACACGATTTTATAGATATAAGCAGGACGCAAAACTTAGCTCACGGTAAGTTTGGTATTTTGTCGTTTGTTCTGTGATAAATGAGCATGTCTGTTTGCTTTTAGCCAGTCACATTGACAGCAGGTTAATCAGAGCAAAAGTACCAAATTCTGAAGCTGGAGGTTTGCATTAATTTTTTTGTATTTGTTTCGCCTGAAATGTACAGCAGAGTGTTCAATGAAATAAAAAAAAACAGTTTATACTAATAAAATATACTCTCTCTCTCTCTCTCTCTCTCATAAACGTAGCATTCTTGAGAAGTGGGACAAAACAGGGTGCAAAATTGAAAAAATAAAACCTTGTACTCACACAAATGAAACTACATTTATGTAACTTATGTGTACTAAGCTACTGAGATATGCTTTGGTACAACCTCCCAACTTTTCTCTTTTTTAACAAAATGTGCTTTTTTTTTAGCTTTGACTGTGTAATATAATTTCAACTTTATCTTTAAAAGCATTCAAGATGTTTTTAACATTTTAAAACACATTCTGGTGTTAGCAGACATATTACACTTTCACATGTGACCAACAATTCCTCAACAAATATAAAATATCATAATGAAATATTATCAAAATATTCAACTGCTGGCGGTGACAGAACTGACGGAGTTGACACATCTGACGGTGGTGGCGAAAACCTGAATTTTAACTATCAAATACATTGAATCAGTCAATTACTGTATTAAAACAAACATTGAGTATGTTATTGTTTATAAAGCTTTTATTCAAGAGTCACATTTAAGTATTTTGATATATCATTGGAACACAAATTCTTATGGTGTTGACATCTGACGGTGTTGACAAATTTGGAATTTTTTCACAAAACCAATGGAGTTCATGTAGTAGCCATTTTATTTGTTTCTGTTGATGCTAGATGCTAATGGAACCTGCTTCAGGAGAATAAAATTATCTAAATATTTCAAATAATTTCCTCAGAAATTGGAAGATGGTGTTGACATATCATGGCTGTGACAAAGGAAATATTAACATTAGGATTTAAAATATTCTAAAACTATAAAACTTAGCAGAGCCTGTCTGACACGGGTGTGTTCTGCAGAGGTGGAATGTGGCAAGGGGGTCCATTAGAGAGACAGCTGGCCCTGTTATTCCCTGATTTTTTTTTTACATTTTATTGAATGTCTGACGGTTTTGACAAAAAGTGGGGACGCAACTTTAAAATAGTATTAAACATGCATGTGTCATTAAAAAACAACCTTGCTTTGATAGGAGATATTATTAAGTGTTACTTTTGATAAAACAAGCTCTTTTTCATCATTAAAAAAAAACATTTTTATCCATTTTATTGCATATGAATGATTGAACCCTTCTCTGTGGACACTGTTTTAGATGTAGTGAGAGGACATTAAGAAACATAGATTTGGTATAATGAGAAAAATAAATTGAAGGTGATAATTGTGTTAAATACATTCTATTATTAATGCCTCATGACATTTAAAATTGAAAATATGTTTATTTTTAAGCTTAATAGCAGTTACCCTTGCTGGACCTGCTTTGTCCCATGTCTCAAGAATGAATGCTAGTTTAAAAAATATATATATTCCGAGGCACAAGGATACCTTAGTCCTCATCTTTTTATGAATCAGTAAAGCATATAGTAGATAAATATTAAAATGTTTTTGACTTTGTCTGAAATTTCATACAGTGTAAATTTTTTTTTTGATTTTTATGAATAACAGGCATTTCATTTCTCCATAATTTTCTGCAGGTGCATACTCTGTGTGGAATAATCATTTTTCCAGTGTAACCCATACCTTTGTTTGTTCAAGCTGTTCTTGCTTTGTTTTTTCATTAAAAGTCTCACAGAATTTGAGTTGTCAAAAAATGGAGGGGTTTATGCATCATTGTCATCGCAAGCTCCCAACCCTCCTGTCCAGGACTCTCTTCAAAGCTTTAAAGAGAAGCTACATCAGCTGTACCATCCACACTTCTCCCCTCGTCTCTGTCCCTTCCAAACCAACCATTCCACCACCACTCGTGTCTCGCCTCTTCCAGCCGTCCAACTTCCGGGAAGGTCAGGAAGGAGGAGACATGACATGCCGCAGCCAGAGACTGATGCTGCAGACAGGGCTTATCCATCCCTCCAACCCTGGCTGCTTCTATTACTTACCAGTCGCTCTGAGGTCCATGGAGAAGCTGGTTCGGCTCATTGATGAAGAGATGCATGCGATCGGTGGGCAAAAAATTGACATGCCGGCATTGTGCAGTGCAGAACTCTGGAAGAAAAGTGGCCGCTGGGAGCTTATGGGGAAAGAGATGTTCAGGTTACTTGATCGGCACAATGCTGAATACTGCCTCGGACCGACTCATGAAGAAGCAGTCGCAGAGCTTTTTGCTTCCCAGACGACAATATCCTACAAGAAGCTGCCACTTCTGCTGTACCAGGTATTAAAAATGGCCTTTGCTGATGCTTATGTTAAAATTAGGGCCCAATGCTAAGGATTTTTCAGATTTAGGTTGAAATTTTTATACATAAAATGAAGAAATAGTTATTGTTTTTTGACACATGTAACTAACATGTATTCTAATATATAAGGTTATGACACCAACATTTTAGATAGCATTGAAATTTCACAATTTCAGTAGCACAACAAAAACTACTAGCCTAACTAATATTAAGTTAATAAATTATTAAAAACAAGTAAACAGTATTAAAATAAGAACAAATAAACAAATTACAAGCAATAGCACAAATAAATACAATAGAACCAATAAAAACATACTTGCCAAGATTGGCATTTTGACATAATTTAGTGTATATTTGTCCGTTCAAAAGCAAGAAGATGCAAAATAGTACTCAATTCGGTATTTGCATGCTGTCTGGGTAAACTTTTGTAACGACATGGCAATTGTCCAAATGGGCCAGTAGCAATTCCGTCAACTGTCCCGAGTTTCTTTAATTTCATTTTTCCTAGGCCATCAAGCAGTCCTTATTGTCAAGCCCTGACTACTGTTTTAAAGATGCTTTCGTGTAGGTCTGTTATGTATATATGTAGATAACATGGTTATGCCTTGCAGGTAACGCGCCAACTTTCCTTGATGAACAGAAGCCTATTTTGGGGCTCCTACGTGGCCGGGAATTCTACATGAAAGACATGTATTCATTTGACATTAATGAAGAGGCGGCTCTTCAAACATACCACTCTGTGTGTCAATCCTATGGACGGATATTTGACCGACTGGGCTTGACGTGGGTGCAGGTACAGGCTGCCACCGGCAACATAGGAGGCACACTTTCCCATGAGTTTCAGCTGCCTGCAGACATTGGAGAAGACCAGTTACTTGTTTGTGGGAACTGTGGCTTCTCTGCCAACATTGAAACCATGGAACAAGGGCAGACTGAGTGCTCACAGTGCCAAACGGGCACACTGACTGAATCCAAAGGCATCGAAGTGGGGCACACTTTTTACCTCGGTGCAAAATATTCACAGGCGTTTAAGGCCCTGTTTGTTAATGCATCCAATGTGCCCGCAGTGGCTGAGATGGGATGTTTTGGACTTGGTGTCACTCGAATACTTGCCGCTTCTATAGAGGTGATGTCATCTGAGGATGCTATTCACTGGCCTGGGTTGATCGCTCCTTATCAAGTGTGTGTCCTGCCACCTAAAAAGGGCAGCAAAGCAAATGAAGCCACACTAGTGGCTGAGAAACTGTCTCAAAGCTTGGGAAACAGTCTACCCAACTTGAGAGGAGAGGTGGTACTGGATGACAGGGTTCAGATGACCATTGGAAAACGACTGAAGGATGCAAAAGTTTTAGGATATCCATATGTGGTAGTGGTAGGACAGAAAGCTCTGGAGAATCTGCCCAGCTTTGAGGTGATTTGTCAGCAGAGTGGAGAGACCATGTTCCTTAGTAAAGAGGGCCTTGTGGATCTTTTAAGTAAAGCTGAAACTATCTAATCTATTAAAGTTTTTGTGTACATTTTACAGGCTACTGATGTTCAGGAGAATTCAATCATTGCTTGTGTCTGTAATAAAAGTATGAGATGTGGAAATCCCTGTAATGTTATAACAAGGAATTATTGATAATAAAATGGGTTTGTTTGTAATATTTTTGTAATTTTGTTCTTGTCAATATAGAGCCACCAAGATTCACTAAGTATGATTTAATTGAGTATAATTTAAAGCATTGGTAAAATAAAAAACAAAACAAAGAGATGAACTCAGTAATGACGTGTTATCAGCTTGGTAAGATAAGTGCCAAATTCTTTAATGGAAAGTAGCTAAAGCCTACTTGAAAGGTAGCTTGATGTCATATGCTAATAAGCATGTTTAATACATTGTCACATCAATTTTCATTCTGCCTGCTGTCAGCCCTTTACATCTGTTTGCTTCTTTTCTACTCTCTGTGCTCATATAGTGTATTCTAATACAGTCAAATTCCCAAAAAAAGGTTATTGATTTACAATTGATTTATTTTAATTTTATTTTATTTTCGGTGCAAAATGCAAAACTTTGCACTCACAGAGCTTGTCCAAAAAGTCGCTAGATTATTCATTAAAAGGGTTTATACAGTCACTAAATATACAGCAACAAAATCGTTTAATTGGCATCACTGATGTGATTTAAATATGGCTGGGGTTTGTAGCGTAAAAACATACTGTACATTTCCCATTTCCTCTTCATCACAGATGATACTGATTTTCAAATCAGTATGAGCGCTTAATAAAAATGGCCAAAAGTTCTTAAATGATTCCTTTTGATAGGACATTTTACTGATATTTCCATTACCTTCTTTATTTTTGTGTGGGAAATTTTCATTTTTATCTGGGAGAGTTTTCTCATTTTAGCTCTCATAGAACAGGAATTCTGACATGTACATCTGGTGCAGAGGCCAATATGCCATGCCTTTCTAAGACTGATTTCAATTTGATTTAAATACATGCTCAATTAAATATTTGATCAACACTTGAATTTATACCTTCTTGATTACAAAGTCTTTTAATTTCCTTGAAAGACATCATTATCCTTGGTATCATTGACTTTATCATCAGACATAAAGTAGCTTTTTGTTTTATTCCAGACCAGCTGGTGGCAGTAATGCATCTCTCATGTGTGTCTGTCAAGCAGCACAGGAACAGCTGCTTGCTAAGGCCATGTGGTTCTTTGCTACAGTTTTTTCACAATTGTTATTTTGGAGTTTTTTGTTTAGCTCCTAAACATTATACATGCAGTACCCCATTAATTTACGTGGGACATATAATACAGAACAGTATATCTTGCAGGAGTTTAATAAGGTGCCCATGTTTATGAAGACAACCCCAGAAAACATAGACCCAGAAAAACACCCTGATCTCGCCTGCATTCAGTCTATTATCCATGATGATGACAGAACACCTGAAGGTGTGCGGAGCACTTTATTTCTTATATTCTCGTTGTTTTGATTGTTTCTTCATGTAAGCAACGTACCTCCCTCAAATGACAATTGAATATATTACAACTGAACCTTTTCTTTTTCTTCAGAGAAAGTCAGAGGTCTGAAGGATGAGGGGAATGAGTACTTTAAGGAGAAGAGTTATAAGAAAGCTGTTGTGTCTTACACAGAAGGACTGAAAAAGAACTATATGGATATTGAACTCAATGCGATTTTGTACACAAACCGTGCAGCTGCACATTTCCATTTAGGTACAGTCACTATTCCCCAAACACACACAGGTCTATGTTAAAGTTGCCTTGCAAATGTCTCAGAAAGAATAATTAAGTTTTTCATTTTTGATGTATGCAATTTTTCCCTCCAGGAAATATGCGTTCGGCTTTGAATGATGCCACAGCTGCAAAGAAACTGAAGCCAAACCACATTAAAGCCATAATCAGAGGTGAGTTGTGTCTATAGTTCTTAGAAAACAATTGTTTTTTGTACAGAAATTAAATATGTACAAACTACATATGTATATCTGTGTAATTTTTTTGTATGTATTTAGGTGCACAGAGCTCAATGGAGCTGCGTAATTATGCAGGAGCATTGCAATGGTGTGATGAAGGTCTCCGGCTGCTTCCCACCGACAACAAACTACAGGAGCTGAGAGCCACAGCAGATAAACAGAAGGTAGAAAGGCTTGACAGGAAGATGTTGTTTTGGGTGAACTAATCCTTTAATCATAATGGTTCACCCAAAAATGATAATTTGCTGACAATTTACTCACCCTCTGGTTATCCAAGATTTAGATGAGTTTGTTTCCTCATCAGAACACGTTTGGAGAAATATAGCATTACATCCACCAGTTGATCTGGTGATCTCCAGTGAATGGGTGCCGTCAGAATGAGTCCAAACAGCTGATACAAACATCACAATAAGCCACAAGTAATCCACACCACAGTGCATCAATCTTGTGAAGTCTAAAGCTGTGTGTTTGTATAAAAAAAAAATCCATAACTAAGGAGTTTTTATTTTAAACCGTATCTTCTGGCCAACATATCAGTTCATAACCCATAATAACACTTCCTCCAGTTAAAAAGTCCATCCCCTGTTGTCCTCTCACATCAAATCCACTGACATATTTGTTTAGAACTGTTTTGTTTCGCTTGCAAACAGTGCTTCGGACAGAGAGGATGATGATGGTGATGGAGTTGCATCAAGAGCCCTGGCTGATCTGGAGCTTGAGAGAATCGGCTCGCAGGAGGCCACAGGAGCTCGTGTTTATATGGATGAGCAGGGAGTCCTTCACTGGCCAGTGCTGTTCCTCTACCCTGACCTGCCTGAGCACAGCCAGACGGACTGCATATCTGCTTTCTGCGAGAACTCCAGGTTTGTTAAAAAGTCATTATCAAAATGTGTATCCTTTATTAGACAGAGGCCTGACATCAGGGGTTCAACCGTAGTTTTACGATGCTACGAGAATACTGTTTGTGCGCAAAAGAAAAAAAACACTTTATTCAACAATGTGTCTCTCCACGTCACCCTTGTGCCATTTTGGAGAGTATCCGCTGGATGTAAACAGCGTATGCTGTTTTGTGTCAGCTGCGTCACACGGATACGCTGTTCAGATCAAATCACAACAACGTATAAACGCATCCTTGTGACGCAGCTGACACAGAACAGCAAACGCTGTTTACGTATATGTGATACTCTCCAAAATGGCGCCAGGGTGACGCAGAGGAGACGAATTGTTGAATTAAGTCGTTATTTTGGTTTTTTTTGCGCACAAAAAGTATTCTCTTAGCTTTGTAAAATTATGGTTGAACCCCTGATTTCACATGGATTATTTTACAGATCTCCTTGCTACGTTTCTGGACCTGGGAACATTACAGTTGCATTGCTGTATATGGAGGGTCAGAAAGCTCTCGTATTACATCAAAAATATCTTAATTTGTGTTTCTCTAGCTATGAACAAAGGTCTTATGGGTTTGGAAAGACATGAGAGTGAGTAATTAATGACAGAATTTTTATTTTTGGGTGAACTATCCCTTTAAGTGGACGAAATGATTGTAAAAGTCCAGCATACATCTACAGAGAGAAGTCTGGCATTTCACCGGAAGATCAAATTATGACATTTTGACTACAAGGTCAAAAACAATTTACAAAATGAATCATTCGAAATAAGATCTATTACATGCAATTACAAATGTAGGGAACTTCCCTATAACTTTCTCTGCGAGTCTCTGACCTCTTCAGGGAAACCAATAACTAAAAACATAAATGTGGCTGAGACATTTCAGCTTCGCCAAGTTTTTCTTCTAATGACTCACTGCAAGTTTCAGTGAATAAAATCGAGAGATCGATGCGGGACAACACAATGTTTTGGCATTCTTTAACATAAAAATCCTCTTGGTGATTATCCATTATGTTCTTTCACTGCTGAATTCACCTTTCACATCCAATTTGTTCTCTTGTCTGTAATCCTCAGAATTTATAAAGATACTGAGGGGAGGAAAAATTAGATAACCTACTTTTTCAAGTGGTTTTATGATGAATAATTTTGTCAGTGAACACTCTTTTATGATTTGAGCGATTACCCTTGTCTTCTTAATGACTTCTGTGTGTCTTTGTGTATAGAATCTGGCTTCTCAACCCAAAGAGACCACACCTGCAAGGGAATCCTTATTTTCCCACCACTACCAGCCCTAAAATAAACCCCAGCATCTCCAACAGGCTTCTTTTCCAGACACACCCAGCCGAGGGTTTCGCCTTGAGGTCAAAGGCACCATGCAGCACTCTGGCAGCCAATCAGAAACGCCCTTGGAGCCCTAACTTGCCCCCCAGGATCAGGAGCCACAACCTCACCTACCTGATAGCAGCTGGGCAGGAAGGTGCAATAAAAAAACATTTTCTTTACACAGTCACCTATTCTATAGTTCTTCATCCTTCCTGCTTTCTTTTATTGCTCTTCATCTTGCCTTCTCCATTTCCTCTTTTTTTTATCTCACAGTTCTTTTCTTTTGAAACCTATCTTGGCACATTCACAGGCACAGATATACACTGCAATGGTAAAATACACAGAAGGTTTGTTTGAAGGCATTATCACTGAATGTCAAAAAGAGACACTCTATTCTCTTCACTGGGTGTTTTTTTTCCTTTCGTGTTGATATCGCTTTCATAAACAATGTCACTTGAAAGGGCTGTAGGAGGCACATGTTGGAGAAAAATGAATACCTGAACGATGCTAGAGCTGTTGAAGTTCTTTGACTCCAACTGTAAAACGCCCCACAACGCAACACCCACTAACAAAAGACCCAGGTGGGGTCAAACACGCCTCTAAGGCATGAGAATCAGCAGTGTACTGTACACAGCCAGAAACCTGTAATGAACCGCAGGTATGTGGTGTGTGTGGGTGAGCACCTGCGCAATTGTAGTCTGTCTAAACAAACTTACGCACGGACTGATTTCATTATCTGAATGGGGGCTAGAGTTAAACAATACACATCATATGCCAGGCTGCCTCCGGAAGTCACGAGGATAGTAAGACTATAAGCTATGAAGGTTTATGCTGAACCTTACATAAACTGCAGATTGACTTTTTGTTAATAGCTCTATTCAATCTCAACAATAAGTGGGAGATTATTAAGAATGTTGTGCATTGGGACACATTGCACTTGATCTCAGTTCACCAAACCAAAAGAGCTACATCTTTACCTACACCTCAACACTAACATGGCAATTAAGATAACAGTAAACATCAATTTGTTGAGTGGGTGAAAAAAGAGCATGCTAAATGAGCTAGCTCAAAGCGGTTACACAGTAATGAGAAAGCTCATTAAGCATTTTGCAAACCAGAAGTCCTAACTGTCTGAGCATCTGCTCTGTTTTGCCACGTGCAATGCTGTCAAATTTTGGAAGGAGGCAATGGACCTACATTACACTCATACAGCTTCTGTTAAACACATTAAACAAGTAATTAGACAGTTTCAAAAAGTTGTTTTAATGTAACATTCTCGACAAATTCATATATAAAAAGATGACGAGTGTGTTTTAAATATTTGCATTTTTCTACAGTACATGACAAACCGCCTACATTGCAGACCTTAGCCAGGGTAGTGCATATTTTCTTTTTGACAGGAATGGAAATTAGGCTGTGAGGGACAGAAATATAGCTGTGTTCAATGGATTGTCCTGTTATTTAACAACATACCGACTGTTCAACTGACGAAATGTCTTTCCTAAAAAATTATGTAAACAAAAACTCTATAATAGAGTTTTGAAAGGGGTGAGTTGTGAAAATTACATGATGTAGACTTTATAGAGTGTGTGATATTGTATGTGCAAACATTCAATAAGCTGCCAGAGTTCTGGAAAAGGTGTTTCCATACAGAATGAAATCTGAGTAACATCTATAGGACGTTCTTTTCTTGTTTTGTGGAAAAGGGATAAAGGCAGGTAAAGTAGCCGAGAGTCTATTGTTGCGATCACCTCTAAAACACCTCTACAGGTGGCTATTTTTAGTTAAGGGTCACAAGAGAGGCCAAAATGGATTATGGAAAACTTTCCAAGCAGCACAAGACTGTTAATTCAGTTTCCAGCCTCATGCAAGCCATTTCTTATTTAGCTGCAATAATAATAATTATTTTACATCAGTTATGACGCACGGCATGTTTAACTTCCGTCCTTTAAAAGAAGTACATTAATTTGGCAATCTGAAAGAGCCAATTTAATTATGTCCCTTGTCAACAGTCTATAACTGTATAAACAAAAGACCATCTACATGAACAGAACATGTTTTTAAAAGTCTTTAAGTCAATTTTAACTTGTGACAGTGACTGAAGTACAGTAAGACGATGATCTTAAAGGCATGCTGGGTAAACGGGGTATCCCTGCAAGGGGCATGGAAAAATAATAATAAGACAGAGTGCTGTAGTACCGCTGAATCATGTATTCTCCACAGACAGGCTTTATCCAAGGATTAATGAATCACATTCATTCAAAAGGAGGATAATAAGTCAGGATTAACTATGGGAGGAGAGGACATTTCTTTCTGGCAGAGAAGTAAAGCCATCTGACCAATTTAGGGCAAATGGGAAGCCCTTCTAATGCGGGAAATGAAAACCACAAAACACTTGACTTTATAATTGTGATACGCTTTCTTCTTCCATTACCTGAGTCACTTGAACTTTATACAGAGTAACTGAACATGGTTACATTCAAGTACAGCTTATAGTAGTATTTTTACTGGCTGCATCCCCACTGATGCTTCAAAACAAATCCTACATTTAAAGAAGAGTTAATGACAGACTCAGTGTAATATATAACTCTCACGAGCAAGCCAATTCTCTCAGCAATAACAGTCTTAATGCTTTTCATGACTAAATGAAATAAATTAATCATTTATCGCCTCTGGACAAAAGTGCTGAGCTTTGTGAATAATGCAGGCACATGTTAAAGGCTTATTAAAATGCTTCTCTGCTAATTGTGTACTAATTGCATTGTATCTCTTCACATGATGGACTTGATACAGTCATGCATCACTATATAGCTACAATAGTCAACCACCTATTCATTACAACTGACCTTTAAAATAATGAAATAAGGATTGCGTCTGGACGGCAGTGTTTGTGTACGGCAGTCGATCTGAAATGCTCTTCCTGTACTTCACTTTATCATAAGCCATTTGAGTCGGTCTAACCTGCAGCAGATGTGGTGAGTAATGACCACCATCAATTCAGCTCCAGCACACCTTTCGTCCAGACAGGAATAATGGCTCTGCTGGGCCACCTGCAAATCTCTACCAGACAGTGGAAAAGCTAGGCTAACCTCTAGTCTGCAGTCTGAAGAAGACTGTACAATCTCTTAATATACCATGCTCACATGGTTGATTATTTGAATGGAAAGAGACAAGATTCCCAAACTGCAATTTTACACTATTTGACCCTTTTTATCTAACATTACACACACATAACGTAGTTCAGTTCTTGATTTGGAGGACACAGATGGTCTCCTCATCTCAGACTGGGGATTCTGAGATGCTGCGCTTCGTATGAATAGGGTGGAGTCAGTCCACCCATACAGGAACAACACAACTGTGATGGGCTGCTCCAATTTATACCGTAAATAATTCAGCACAGAAGCACTGCAGTGAGAGTGAAGGATAGTGTTAAAACAAGGATTCTATAGAGAAAAAGAAGGAATAAAAAGTGTTTACTTGTTTTGACTAGGGAGTTGGGCATTCGTGGATTTACTCGGTTTTTACACGTGCCAGATTTCATTTCTTTTTAAAAACAACCCACCAGGGTCCAGCTGCACCAGATATGTTTGTAAGTTACAACTTAGAGTAGGGGTAGCATAAATGAGAACATATGCTCTATAATATTTGACTGCTGCACCATTAAATTTGAATGAAAGTCACCAACCAGGAATGATAATTGGAATTTTAAAAAAGGGCATGCCAATGGGGTCATACAGCTCATGTTTTACCTGAGAGGCTTCAATCCCGAAAACAAAAATTGAACAGTAAAACTTTTGTGTCCTTTCATACCCATACTTTTATCCATTTTAGTATACTTAAAAATATTTTTGACATTATTATGTTTATAAATTTAATAATCGTTATACATATATATATATATGAACGGAGAAAAAGTAAAGACTTTTCAACATTAAATATTTTTTTTTCTTTGACTATATTATATTTTTATAATAAAACATTTTATTATAATTATAATAAATATTTAATATAAACAATTTTGTGCTTATTTGTATTTAAAAATGTTTGCTTATTTTAACAGACAGTTATATATACTGATTATAAAATTTATTAATATAATATATATATGTAATATAATGAAGATAAAATATATATAATATAATAAATTAATATTATATAGATAATTCTTAATATATATCCATTATAGACTTTAATGAACATATTAAGAATTAAAAATGTTATATACCGGTACCTCCAGCGAAAAACATCTTTCTCTATCTTTTATAAAAACATCTCTCTACCTTACAGTGTTTTATTTGACCATAACATTTTTACATCTGTGCTGAAATTATTTACTACCAAACAATCATTAAGAATTCATAATGACCTAGCATGCACAAGTCACATGCCCTTGAGAAAAAGTGTCTACCTCAAAAAAAACTTTTTACATGACATAAGAGGGGTGTGGCTTACATTGATTGAACTATCACTTTCACCTTGATTGAACTGTTAAAAACCAAGCTGACTAAATTCAAACCAGTCCAACTCAAATAACTATCCCATTCTACTAAATAGCACTGCAGACGCAATGAGATGAACCCATTGCGTTGTCTTATACTGTTAAAGTCTAACTACTCAAACTTGCACACCGTAAAGCCCCCATGAATCGATTTAATTTGTTTTGTCTAGTGATGGCATACTTCCTACTAAAACAGGAAGTTTAAATGGTACATATTTTAAATAATCTAATAGCCTTTAGCTAGGTCACAGCCGTAAACATGAATTGCTGTACCTGCTAGTCAGCTGCAGGTTATATTAGAGGCAGGAAATTCTCATACTAGATTGGACTAGTATTCTGTACATTACAAGCTAAAAAAAATCATTATTTTTGTCCCTTTTTTTTCCAAGAGAAAATGTTTTTATGTCTATATTTGCCAAGTTTGTCAGCATTTAAGAGGCCTCAGTGACAAGACCTGAACTCAAAGGCACAAAAACTTTAGGATGTAATGTACACATTGGCCTCATCAGAATCAGAAAGTAATGACAATAGTAAATTGGTGATAGTAAACAAAACTGCACGAGTCTTCGCTGTTTAACAAGACTGTGTTATTATGATTTCAAGCTTCAGCTGCAAAGAAAAAGTAATAAACGACTGAGCAAAGGTCACGACCATTTGACCATAAACTTACCCAGCCTCCATTTTCCTCGATCCAGTTTTCCAGAGGCCCGTTCAGGTAGTCTGTCATCCAGTGTGCAATATTATCTACCTGGGACGCCATCTCCCGGTTGACGCTCTCCACACACATGGTCCCACCAAACTCAAAGAAAGCGACGATCCGCCCCCAGTTCACTCCGTCTATAAAGAGCTCTTCTGCCACGGCTAAGAAGCTGCGTTGCGTTGTATTGGGACTGAATATCATGCGGTGGGACATCTCCTCAAATTCACGCTGGTATATCCTTTCTATCTCGTCTCCAGCCTCGCGTAGCGCCCGGTAGATCCTTGAATAAGGGTCTGAACGAGTGACCCGGTGAGCTATCAGGCATTCAGAGTTGTTCCCCCCTCCGGCTGAGGGAGCCTGAAGCCTCCTGTCAGAGTTTAGAGAGGAACCCTCGACTCCTTTATCGACGGTGTCATCATCCTCCCCAGAGATTGCGTTTCCACACTACCCTTCTTTTGAAAGTTTTGCTTAGATTCCTGACCATCTGCCTTAACGAGGGATACATCAGTTTCCTGCTAAGGTGCCAAAATCTGTCATACTGACACAGACTAGCAGCAGCTGTTGCGGGAACTTGCCATTTCTTACATTATAGGGTGGGCATAGTTTATTCTAACATGAAATGACAAACATGTAAAAGAGATGTAAATGCAGTGTGTTTTACACTTAATCAGCAAATCAACAATTATCTCACTCTCTTTAAAAGCTTCAAAGCTGTTCTCACTGCACATAGTGAAATGGCGGATGCTTGGTGTAGACAGGATTGTTGATTATGGTGGGAGGGATGTAGTTTTGTAGCTTTGTGACTCGCTTGCTGTGTAGATGCAAGTGTATAACAGGTGCAGTTCTTTTCCAAGCAAGATCATCTCCTTCGTAATTAAAAATGACCTCGACAATTATCTTGTGTCTGTATGTTATGCTATAGTAAGATGTACAGAAACCACACATATGTTTATCAAATAACTGTATTGCTGATTTTTCTATGATATTGCATGTTATTAGAGTAATTATACTTGATTTTTCATAATAGAATAAACTACCATTCAAAAGGGAAATCAATACTTTTATTCAGCTAGGATGCATAAAATTGAGGCAATATGACGGAAAGACTTATCATGTCACCAACATTCAATAAATGCTGTTCTCTTTGGTTTATTAAAAAAAAGATGTTTCACATTTTCCACAAAATATTAAGCAGCACAAATGCTTTCAACATTGATAATAATAAGAAAAATGTTTCTTCTTGAGAACCAATCATCAATTTACACACTGAAAAAAAAAATTATAAACGCAACACTTTTGTTTTTGCCCCCATTTTTCATGAGCTGAACTCAAAGATCTAAGACTTTTTCTATGTACACAAAAGGCCTATTTCTCTCAAATATTGTTCACAAATCTGTCTAAATCTGTGTTAGTGAGCACTTCTCCTTTGCCGAGATGATCCATCCACCTCATAGGTGTGGCATGTCAAGATGCTGATTAGACAGCATGATTATTGCACAGGTGTGCCTTAGGGGGGCCACAATAAAAGGCCACTCTAAAATATGAAGTTTTATCACACAGCACAATGCCACAGTTGTCGCAAGTTTTGAGGGAGCATGCATTGGCATGCTGACTGCAGGAATGTCCACCAGAGCTGTTGCCCGTGAATTGAAATGTTCATTTCTCTACCATAAGCCATCTCCAAAGGCGTTTCAGAGAATTTGGCAGTACATCCAACCGGCCTCACAACCGCAGACCACGTGTAACCACACCAGCCCAGGACCTCCACATCCAGCATCTTCACCTTCAAGATCGTCTGAGACCAGCCACCCGTACAGCTGCTGCAACAATCGGTTTTCATAACCAAAGAATTTCCGCACAAACTGTCAGAAACCGTCTCAGGGAAGCTAATCTGCATGCTTGTTTTCTACCATCGTACCATAGGCTTGTAATTTCTGAGTCTACCATCTGCCACGCCTATGCAAAAGAGCTTTCTCTGATGGGGGTCAAACAGGACAGAAAATAGCCTATTACTTCTAAATTATGATGATTTTTGTTGTAAAAATCTTGATAACATTATAAGTGCAACTCAGAGAACAGTAAAAAATAAAAAACAAAGGCAGTTCTTGGCCCCTTTAAAAAAAATGCCAAGTCAGTCTGGTTACCTTGCGTAAGGATGGATCAACTCCACCATGATATATACGAAGTCTAAGTTCCTCTGGTCGGGTCAGTTGACCTTGGCTGTTCAGGTAACTGTGGAATTCAGCATCACTTAAAGGAGGCTTGAATGGTTTCACCTCCTCCCCATAGGACCAACTCAAGGCCTGCTGCACACGTGATAGAGTGCGACCCACCTAAATGTGAAGGTAGTTACAAAGTGAGAAATAGACATAAAAATGTTCACTATTTATATAGACTTCTAGCAAAAATCTATGGTATTAGGTGGAAGACAGGTGGAAAGAAACATTCCTATCACATAAGATATCTGGCCCATGATTAATTAGCTATCAGTGAGATAGAGAAAATATTCCCTCTATCTTCAAATTAATATATCAGTTTGTAAGCACAAAGCTGCTTCTTACAAGAGGGCTTCAAGGACTCCTGAAATATCTAATGACTTCAACTGTTTGAGGGTAATTGCCATTAATTACAGTATCAAGGCAGTAGATTGTGAATCTGACTGACTGCAGCAGACACTAGCTGGTAAAACAGCTGGCTGATAGGGTGAAGAACATCATGAGTAACCTGGGACAGCAGTGACTGTGTGAAAGGAAGTGCGGCAGAAGCCAACGACCTCTTCTCTCCCTGCAACTGGTCTGAGCCAATCACATCCTTAGGGCTGATTATGTCCCAATCCTCCAAAACAGGACCTTAGGAAGAATATGGTGGGAAATAATTAAAGAATAATGATAATATTTTTTTTTAAAAAGCATTCGAGGCTGGATTAGTTTTATTTAACAGTAAATCGCTGTTAAAGGGGTCATATGATGCGATTCCAATTTTCCTTTCTCTTGGAGTTTTACAAGCTGTTCGTGAATAGATAAGATCCCTGAAGTTGCTTTGACTAAAGTCTCAAAACCAAAGAGATTTTTTTTTATCAAAGTTAAGACTCTGCCACAGCCCCCCTAAAATGGCTGTTCTAACACGCCCCCACATATCTAAATCACTATCTGGGAAGATTTGCATAAATGTCGCCCAAATGTTCACGCAAAGAAAAAAGGCGTGGTTTCAGTAACCGCAGTTTAGTGTTGATGCAGCCATTTCAGGGAGACGCTGTGTGTTTCAGTGTGAAAGCACTTTATTTGGCCTTCCGAAAGTAGTTTCATTTAGGAATCTTTAAGATTACTTAACAGCAATGAATTTTATGGACGACCATTTCGTGAACCTAGGAGTTAATTCTGACTTTGCTATGATAATCTGTCGCTTCTGAATCAGCTACTGTTTTTGTTATTTAGTTTAAGTATTTTGCTATTGCGGTTCAAATGCGAGTTTGGCATTGTGTGTGTGTGCCGTGGTGTGTTTGTTGAGAGAGAGAGAGAGAGGGGGGGGGGGTCACATCACAGTGGAGTCGGCTGTCTTAACCGTGGCTTGTGTATTGCATCATTACTGTGTCTGTTCCCCTTTCGGCTTGAACTGATGGTAAAACTAATTACATTATTTTACTGTCTTTACGTTTATTTTGAAAGATGAAGCTCACGATGATGGTAAGGGGCGTTACATTTCACAATGCACTGGGTCAGCTGGCCAATCACAATGCACTGGGTCAGATGGCCAATCAGAGCAGACTGCACTTGTCGGAAGGAGGGACTTTGTAGGAAACTAAGCTTTTGAGAGAGGTGGGGCATAGAGGACCTAAAATAATGTACCGTATTTGAAAAATAATGTGTTTTTTGAACATTAAAGCATGTCAACATATTCTGTTACACCAATACACAAAATTATGATCTTTAAAAAAAGCATCATATGACCCCTTTAAAATAATTATTGTAACCAATATATACAATATGCGACTCTACAAAACAACAAACATAATGAGAAAATATGCTATTCTCCGGACCCGCACAATCATGTGGAAATGAACAGCAACTACCAAAAAACAACTTATAATTACACAGTTTTTTATTTATTGATTGACCGATTATTGATTTGTGGGTAGTGAATGACTAAACTGGAGAAATCATAAGGGAGGCAGAGCAGTCAAAGATTTTCAGAATCTACTGAGTTTGACAGACATTTAATACTGTCCAAATAGAAGGATGTGGAGTTCACTCACTGTCCTCTGATGGTCTGATGTCCATCTTGAGCTGGAGGAAAGGCTTTGCCGCACTGACAAACGCTGCATCTAAATCCCAGTCGGACAGCAGAGACACGTAGACCTCCACACCTTCATGGTCACGGGACAGGTAACTTATCCCAAAGTTGCGTTTCCTACAGGGAACCAAAGAAAAACGACAAAGAAAAATTGCTACCACTGTATTTTTTTTATAGATCTAAATGACAATTAGCACAAAACAAATACATTTTGCAATTTCACACTCACCCATTCAGCTCAAATGCTCGTATCAGGATATGCTGCAACACCTCCAGTGAGGTTATTTGAGGATCAACAGCAAAGGAGCGGAACTCCACCGGTAACACCCCTTCACACTTCTGCAAACAGAGATTTTAAAAGGTAAAATTTTAGAAAAACAAAGAAAATGGGTAACACCGCCTATTTTACATAACCCTGCGTTGTTAATTATCTCAAGGTCCTGAAAGGCTAATCACTCTATCCTCTGAAATGCAAATCACCTAATCAGGTGACATTATTTATTCAGGTGGATTTACTGCCCATTGAGTCTCTATCAATGTTGCAACCAACCATGGGAAACTGACTCTGGCTGTACAGATTGCTTTGAGTTTGAACTTTACTAACACGTGCTAAAACACCTGCAAAACACAGCACGACAAGGTCATCTGTCCCAAGCAGAGCATATTGCAGCACATCTGTCAAGGTTCACACTGAACCTAAATTCTTTAATTATTCCAAAATGTTAACTTCAGTTGCCATTTGATACTGACTCTTGAGTGCTGGGACAAATCAAGATATGAAACTTATTCAAGGAATAATTCAAATTGTTCCGAAATATTCACTCATGTGTAGGTGCGTCTCCAGCTTTTTTTTTTCTCCCTTGCCAAAATGTTGTTTTACTTTTTATTTCAGTATTATTTATGTACTATTATAATATTTATTCATATTTTGAATTATATTTTAATTTTAAGTTTAGCCAATTTTTATGTTTTTGTCATTTTTATTAGTTTGTATATACTTCTATTAAGCCTTACTTTGTTTATTTCAGTTTGAGTAATTTTAGTACTTAAACTTTTTTAAGTGAATTTTAGAAATTCACTAAGTTGTTTCATCTAATATTTATATTTTGTGTTGTTTAGCTTTGTTTTAGTTATTGAAAATTAATAGTTTTAGTTAACAATAACACTGTATCATTATGGATCAACACTGTGAGAAACAGAAGTTATGTGGCATAAATCATGACAAATCTAGTATTCACTTCCATGAACTAATGAATTGATGATACAGGGTGGTTTCAAACTGATTTGCAGTCATCACAGTCAGGCACAGAAAATCTTGAAAATACTGACATAACCATATTTCATACATATTAACATTTCATACGTATTAAATAGCATTTTGTTTGTAAAAATGACAAATTACTTATGTACAAGCTGTGTGACAGCTGACAAGAAAAAACATGCATGTTGCCTACAACTATATAATTGAGTAATTGGGAAATCTTGTCATTAAAATAGCAGATCATTTTTATCCCATGTCTCAAGAATTAGTGTCATGGCAGTGATTAATCAAAAGCTCACTGTGATTAAACTAAAATTCAGTGACCTACATTCTCGTCTAAAGACTTCTTAAAAAACAGAGGTGCTGTTTTAAAATGGGCCAGCATGTAAAGTGCCATTAATCATTTATGGCGATTCTCTTAGGCCTGTATCTGAAACAATACCTACATGGCTTTCAAAAAGCGGATACACTGCTTTTCGTATTCATTACAGCAGACCTGAGAAATGACTGAAAACCAAGCGAGGGAATTCATGGCAGGTTGATCATGTGACACTTGAGAGCAAACATGACTCACTATCAGGTCAGCGGTATATATTTGTGTACGTTTTTCCTCTTTACGACGTGGCTTCACAAATAAATATACAAACATAAACATTATTACAATAACACAGAATAACGATAACGACGTAACTGCACATGATTAACGTGTATATGTCGAACAATTATATGACAAAAACAACTAAACATAACTAAAACAAATTAAATAGAACGACAAATGAACATATTTCTACAAAAAGTGTGTGTCACCTAAGGATTAAAGCAATACGATTATTACACACCCTTAAAAAATGCACGTATGCCCAAGTAAACGAATGATCAAGAAGCGATCACGATTTGTAAACAACAAAGATGCCAGCGAAATCAAGCGATGGACATGAAGACCAGGGCTGTTTAAAAAGCTCCTCGACAGACGCAGACACGCAACCAGACACTGTCTCCTGGCCTGGCTGGACTACTGTGGCTGCTGGTGTGTGTGTGTGTGTGTGTGTATGTTGTTTTGTGTGTGTGTGTTTGTGTTTTTGTGTGTGTTGTGTGGTGTGTGTGTGTGTGTGTGTTGTGTGTGTGTGTGTGTGTGTGTGTGTGTGTGTTGTGTGTGTGGTTTGTTTGTGTGTGTGTGTGGCGTTGCTGTGTGTGTGGTTGGTTAGGGATTGTACCTGCCACTCGGTCCCCACAATTTCTCACCTTGACTTTGACACGAACTACCCCCCTCTCCTCCTCAGCCGACATGGTGGGTAGTCCGCTTTGGGGGTCCCGTTCAGAGATGCGTTGTCGTCATCCAGTAAAAAAAATTAAAAGTACAATAACAATGGATGCGGTTACCCGTTACTCCTCTTACTGCTAGTAGGCAGGTTCAATGAAAACTCCATTAACAAGAGACTAAAAAAACAACCAATATCCTGCTGATACGTTTCAAAATAAAAGCCCCGGTGCAAGACAGCAAAAGGCTTTCGTTTTTAAAAATTGGAATGTTTGACTGTATTTTATGACAGGTCGGGTATGATTGACTCGGGGAACCAGAGCTTCGTCTATTTAGATCAATGATCATGACATAAGTAAGAAGGCATTACGTTTGCTACGTGAGTTAACAGCAACAGGATATGACGCCACTTTGGCATTACATCATTGGATTCATCGGGGAATGCATAATGCATGAACAACAAAAAGAAAACAAAATATTCAACGACGATTTACGGGCAGACAGATGCAGACATTTAGCTATTATTTAAATGGATTAAAAAAAATATGTCTTACATTCACCGTTGACAAATAGTATTAAGCTATATGCTAATAAATAAAATATTCTCAAGTATTTTTTATAAGCAAATATATCTACACAAAGATGTTTGTGCATGAATTCCATAATGAAGTAGCAGTAGGCGTTTTATCATCCATAGCACAAACAAAAAAAAAAAACAGTTTCCACTGTTATGCCGATGATACTCAACTATATATCTCAGCAAGACCAGATGAAACTTCTAAATTATCTAAGCTAACAGAGTGTGTTAAAATGTAAAAGATTGGATGACCAATAATTTTCTCCTATTAAATTCGGATAAGACAGAGATATTACTTATTGGACCAAAAACAGTACACAGAATCTCTTGGATTACAATTTGCAACTAGACGGATGTACTGTTACTTCCTCTACAGTCAAAAATCTGGGTGTTATATTAGATAGCAACTTGTTCATATTTCCCATGTTACAAAAACAGCATTTTTCCATCTTAGAAACATTGCCAAGCTGCGAAACATGTTACCTGTTTCTGATGCAGAAAAGCTAGTTCATGCTTTCATGACCTCTAGACTGGACTATTGTAGTGCACTTCTAGGTGGTTGTCCTGCATCTTCAATAAACAAGCTACAGGTAGTCCAAAATGCAGCGGCTAGAGTCCTTACCAGGTCAAGAAAATATGATCATATTACCCCAATTTTACAGTCTCTGCACTGGCTACCTATTAAGTTCCGTATCAATTACAAAATATTATTACTTGCCTATAAGGCCCTTAATGGGTTAGCTCCTGCGTACCTAACTAGTCTTCTACCACGCTACAATCAATCACGCTCCCTAAGGTCACAAAACTCTGGACTTTTGGTAGTACCTAGGATAGCAAAGTCCACTAAAGGAGGTAGAGCTTTTTCGCATTCGGCTCCCAAACTCTGTAATAGCCTTCCTGATAAAGTTCGGGGTTCAGACACACTCTCTCTGTTTAAATCTAGATTAAAGACACATCTCTTTGGCCAAGCATTCAAATAATGCATCTCATAATCTTTTACTGCAGTTATATCTGATCAAATGCACATTATTATTCTTTAGTTTGGGTTAAACAAATCAATTTTGCTTGGTTGGAACAGCAGCTACGCTAATTATGTTTGTAACTAGGATTTACACAAGCTTCAGTTTGGATCCAGAACACCTGAGAAGAGATGATGCCAACCCCTCAGAGGACCTCAGATGATGCCAACCCTGAAACAACATACTGAACTACCAAATTTTGCTATAAGTTTGTTTGCATCATATAATAATTGCTGTTAATATTATTCATCGTCTGTTTTATTACATCTTAAAATTTATTTTTCCGTACTGCTGGTTCGTCTGATCAGAGGAGAACTGGCCCCCCGACTGAGCCTAATTTCTCCCAAGGTTTTTTTCTCCATTTCTGTCACTGATGGTGTTTTGGTTCCTTGCCGCTGTCGCCTTTGGGTTGCTTAGTTGGGGACACTTCATTCCCAGCGATATCGTTGACTTGATTGCAGATACTATTTAAACAATACAGGACAGCACATCACATCACATGTCCCATCAGAGACAGTAATATATTGGATCACTTTTACACCACAATAAAGAATGCATATCTCTCTGTTCCACGAGCAGCTTTGGGGCCCTCTGATCACTGTTTAGTTCATCTAATCCCGACCTACAGGCAGAAACTGAAATCAGTTAAACCTGTATTAAGGACTGTAAAAAGTTGGACTAATGAAGCAGAGCAGGATTTATAAGCTTGTTTTGACTTCACTGATTGGAGCGTTTTTTGAATCTGCTGCCACCGATCTGGACGGGCTCGCAGAGATTGTAACATCTTATATCAGTTTCTGTGTAGATATGTGCATTCCTACCAGGACTCGTTTAACCTACAACAACGACAAACCATGGTTCACTGCAAAACTCAGACAGCTCCGTCAGGCCAAAGAAGATGCTCACAGGAAGGGGAATAATGTCTTGTATAAACAGGCTAAATTCACACTGGAAAAGGAGATCAGAGTGGTAAGAGGAATTATTCTGAAAAAATAAATATTAAATTCTCTTCCAGTGATCCAGCATCAGTGTGGAAAAGTCTAAAATAAATCACCAACTACAAGACACCATCCTCCAGCACTGTGGATAATCAACAACTGGCAGACGATCTGAACGATTTCTACTGCAGGTTTGAAAAGACACCCCACACCCGCCCTGAACACCTCTCCACACAACCATTCACACCTCCAACAACCCCCCTCTCCCCCACACCTGCAATTCAGATCAGTGAAGACGAGGTGCGCAAGGTCTTCTGGAAGCAGAAAAGGAAAAAAGCACCAGGCCCAGATTGTGTTACACCAGCCTGTCTGAAATCCTGTGCTGACCAGCTGGCCCCCATCTTCACACTGATCTTCAACAGATCACTGGAGCTGTGCGAAGTCCCTTCATGCTTCAAACGCTCCACCATCATCCCCGTCCCAAGGAAACCCAAAATTACTGGACTTAATGATTACAGGCCTGTGGCTCTAACGTCTGTGGTCATGAAGTCTTTTGAAAAACTGGTGCTGGCCCACCTGAAGGACATCACTGGACCCTTGCTGGATCCTCTTCAGTTTGCCTACAGAGCAAACAGGTCTGTGGACGATGCAGTAAACATGGGACTGCATTATGTTCTGCAACATCTAGACAGACCAGGGACTTATGTGAGGATCCTGTTCGTGGACTTCAGCTCGGCCTTTAACACTATCATCCCAAACCTCCTCCTGCCCAAACTATCTCAGCTCTCCGTGCCCACCTCCGTCTTTCAGTGGATCAACAGCTTCCTGACAGACAGACCGCATCTAGTGAGGCTGGGAAAATACACATCAAGCACCCGTAAGATCAGCACTGGAGCTCCTCAGGGTTGTGTTCTCTCTCCACTGCTCTTCTCCCTGTACACCAACGACTGCACCTCTAAAGACCCCTCTGTCAAGCTCCTGAAGTTTGCAGATGACACCACACTCATCGGCCTCATTCAGGACGGTGACGAGTCTGCTTACAGACAGGAGGTCGAGCAGCTGGCTGTCTGGTGCAGTCTTAACAACCTGGAGCTTAACACGCTCAGAACTGTGGAGATGATAGTGGACTTCAGTAGAAACCCCCCTTCTCCCCCTTCTCACTATCATGGACAGCACTGTGACTGCAGTTGGGTCATTCAGGTTCCTGGGCACCACTATCTCTCAGGACCTGAAGTGGGACACTTACATTGACTCCATTGTGAAAAAGGCCGAGCAGAGGTTGTACTTCCTTCGTCAGATGAGGAAGTTCAACCTGCCACAGAAGCTGCTGAAACAGTTCTGTTCCGCCATTATTGAATCTGTCCTCTGTACTTCTATTACTGTCTGGTTCAGCTCAGCTACCAAGTCTGACCTCAGAAGACTACAGAGTGTAGTCCGGATTGCTGAGCGAATCATTGGTACAACCCTTTCTTCTCTCCAAGAACTGTACTCATCCAGATTGAGCAAAAGGGCTGGCAGAATCACTCTGATCGGTGGGTGTTCTCCACACGTTCCAGCACACTCCCCCTTTGAACTGTTGCCATCTGGTCGACGCTACAGAGCACTGAGCACAAGACCAGACACAGTAACAGTTCTTTCCCTCCCTCATGCCATCCCTCTCACGAACCTTGACAATAACCGTGGAACACACACTATTTTTTCACTCATACACTTATTTATCTAACCCTCATACTCAGCCTACACCTCAAATTTGCACATAATTTACAGTACCTGTACATACAAAAAAAAAACTGTTTATTGTAATATACCTGCACACACAATTTGTTAATTTATTTATTTTTATTCCTTATTTACTTTTTTACTATTTTTTATTTTTCTTATCTGTGTTTTTTGTTCTGTCACTGTCATTCTGTTACACTGTGGAAGCTTCTGTCACGAAAACAAATTCCTCGTATGTGTAAACATACCTGGCAATAAAGCTCATTCTGATTCTGATTCTGATTCTGATTATTTAAACTGAGCTGGATGTTGACATCACTGAATTCAATGATGAACGGTCTTTAACTGAAAAATGAGTGTTTACTATTGTCATTTTGCATTATTGACACACTATTTTCCTAATTAATGCTGTTCAGTTGTTTTGACGCAATCTGTATTGTTTAAAGCGCTATATAAATAAAGGTGACTTGACTTGCCAAAAGAACTCAGCTTAGCCTTACGCTTTTGCCGTGACCCGGATTCGAACCGGGGTTGCTGCGGCCACAACGCAGAGTACTAACCACTATACGATCACGGCGAGCTACTCAACAGCTGCGTACAAGCGGCAGTTTTAGACCATATAATTTCAGCTTCTTTATATCTCAGAGAGCTACTCGGCAGCTCGCCGATGATTTTGTGAATATACTGATACTTTTTTTTTTAGGATTCTTTGATGAAAGAAAAGCGTTTAAAATAGAAATCTTTTGTAACATTATACAGCGTCTTTTTACTATAATTTCTGATCAATTTCTACCTTTGCTGAATAAAAGTATCAATTTCTTTAAAATTCCCAAACTCCGGAATGGCAGTGCATCAAGGTTTCCTAAAAAATAATAAGCTGTTTGTAACATTGACAATATTACATCTTTTAGAATAATTTCTGAAAGATCATGTATGGAGATAGAATGCACGGGATTCACAAATAAATGCCAGGCAAAGTTGTGGTTGTGACATAAATATGTAGTTGTGAATGTTTTTTTTATTTGCAAATCTCATTTTATTTATTTGTGAATTTAATTAATGTTTGTGAAACTTTGATTTATTTGTGGATCTCATTCCATTTATTTGTCAATGTGTTTAATGTTTGTTCATCTCTTTACATTTAGTTATGGATCGTAATCTATTTATTTAGAATTAAGCAACAATTCTATCTCCATAATCATGTGAGACTGAAGACTGTAGTAATGGCTTTTTTTCTATCACATGAAAAAATTACATGTATTTATTTATAATTACATTCTAAAACAATATTTCAACAGAAAATCATTATTGTAGTAATAATTCACTTTTTCACAACTTTTAAAAGATGTGGGTTAGGTGTTTCATTTCTTAAAGTTAAAACAAACCAACATGACGAATATTAATACAAAGCCTTTTATTAGATTTTTTAAATTGTAGACTAAGTACATACAAAAGATGAGATCTTTCTTGTTCCTGGAAAACTGAATTTAGCAGCATAGCTATTCACAGATTTAACTGTAAGCAAACAATGCTCTGATTGTACAGAAGCTTAGTCTAAAGCCACAAACAGTGAGGGCTTGCAAGGTCAAAAATAACAACAGCATTTGGTTTGGCCCTCCAGGAGCTTCCATGTATGTAAATACAGCTGTCATTTAAAAAACATTATAATTTCTCTACTAAATAATAAGCTATGGAGACTGGTATTACTTGCACATATTTAAACTTTTATGAGGCTTGGCTACATGATTAATGTAGTGTGGGGAAGGTAAGTAACATTAA
>JADLZN010008638.1:0-47130 GCA_018155175.1 Sinocyclocheilus anophthalmus
ACATCACGATGCCTCCTCACTCACTCACCTCAACCCTCACTCTCATCCACGACTAAGTCACAACACACTCCTCTCACACACCCTCTCACTCTGCATTCACACTCTCTCACACTCACATCTCTCTCCCATCATTCACACTCGCCTCACTCACCTTACATCTCACTCCTCGGCCACGTCACACTTTTCCCACTCACCACTCACTCTGGCCTCACAACCTCTCTCCCCACACTCACACTCTCACTCTCACACTCCCCTGCGTCTACACACTCTCATCACACACCTCTCTCTCCCACTCACACTCTCTCACACTGCACTCTCGCTCTCTCATATTCACCGCTCACACATCTACACTCTCTCACTCACACTCTCTATCTCTCAATCACACTCACCGCGCTCCTCTCATTTCCCTACTCTCTCACATCACCCTCTCCCACTCTCCTCACGAACCACACTCTCCTCTCTCTCATTCACAACTCACTCACACTCTCACTTCCCACTCACACTGTTCCCACTCTCCTCTCACTCCTCACACTCACTCCTCCATCACACTCACACTCTCTCTCTCCCCACTCCACTCTCTCACTCAACTTCACTACACTCACTCTCACTCACCCTATCCTCTCTCTCTCTCTCACACTCACTCCCTCACTCACTCACTCATTCACTCACTCACACACTCTCATTCACTCACACTCACACACTCGCTCTCATCCTCTCCACACACTCTCTCACTCTCATCTCGCACTCCAACATGCACTCTCTCTCTCTCATCCACTCATCTCACTTCATCTCTCTCAACTCACACTCGTCCTCACTCTCCCCACTCCCACTTTCCCCTCTCACATCTCCCACTCATCCCTCACTGTGCCACTCCACACTGCACCCCTCTCACTTCTCTCTCCACACTCACCCTCTCTCACTCACTGGTCCCTCACCGGACTCACAACTGCAATTTCAATTTCCATTTAAGAGTGCTTTCCTTGTGCCCTGACAACCAATTAATAACTTTTTACTTATATGTTGTTATTGCCAAAGCATTGGACAGCTGGACTGCTTACAAATAGTACACATGTATTAACAGAAATAAAAATAATAATATAATAATAATATATAAAAAGTATTAAGAATGTAGTGCAAAATTAATTACTAATGTATATAAACTAGAAATAAGTGATTAGACATATTTACAGAAGCAGAATGTAGATCTAAGTAATATAATAGAGTAATATGGTGTAATATAATGTAGCTGTGCTGGAAACATCAGATCAGGGCAGGCTGAGTGTGTTCTCTTCTGTGGTGACAGGCAGACACATATTGAGCAGCAAACACTCGGCAGTTCTTCTGTTCTCCTAACAGATACGGTAGTTTCTCCTGGTTTGAAAGAGTTTTAAATGTCTGATGATCTGCTGTATTTTATCATAGAACACTGTCTGTATATCTGTGTTTTTGGGGCATTCTGTTAGGAAGTGCAGTTCTGTTTTCATCTGATTCAGATCACAGTGTGAACGCAGTCTCTGCTCTGGTGGCAGCCATGTTTTTCTGTGTCTGCCTGTCTCTATCATCAGCTTGTGTGCGCTGAGTCTGTATCTGGTCAATGTGCTTCTCAGTTTCTTATCTGACACTGTGTATAGATACTCTGCCATACTGTACTCTCTGTTTATGGCCAAATAGCATTGCACTTTACTCTGTTTTTGTGTTTGGGTTTGCCAGTGAGTGATGTTGATTCTGATGTTGTGATTCAGAGCAGCAGTAGATATTAGTGAAGCATCAGGGCTGAAGCTCTGGATCAGCTGAGGGAGGGGGTTGCTTTCTTTGCTCATCTCTTGGTATTGCAGGGCTTTGTAATGATATGATTGGGGGTCACTGAGCTTCATATGTTATCCAGAATTTAATTGCCCTTTTTTGTATCTTTATAATTAGAGGATATTTGCCTAATTCTGCACTGCATGCGTTATTTGTTGTGTGATTTAAAGTTTCCCGTGCGATGTGATTTTCAAACCAGGAGTTGTAACGCGTCATGACTACCATCGTCCCGAGATGTGTGTGTTATCTGCTTAGTGCCTAATGTAAATGTGTGTGGTGTTCCCTGGTATCTGGATCTTTTCTGAAAGATCATAATTTTGGTTTTCTTCAGGTTGACTGTCAGGGCCCAGGTCTGGCAGTATTGCTTTAGCAGGTCCAGGTTCTGCTGTAAAGTGTGTTGAGTGGGAGACAGCAGAAGCAGATCGTGTGCATACAGCAGGCATCTGATCTGTGAGGTGTGTAGGGTGAGGTCAGGGGCTGCAGATCGCTCCAGACTGCTCGCCATTTCATTGATGTAGATGTTAAATAACATTGGGCTTAAGCAGCAGCCCTGTCTCACTCCACGCTCCTGGGAAAGATACCTTGTATGTTTGGTGCTGATTTTTACGCCACATTTACTTTGTGTACATTGATTTGATAAGATCATAGGTTTTACCTCCTATGCCACTTACAATAAGTTTGTAGAATAGTCCTTGGTGCCAAACTGAGTCAAAAGCTTTTTTTAAAGTCAATAAAGCATGCAAATATTTTACCTTTATCTTGGTTAACATGTTTTTCAATTAGAGTATGTAATGTATAGATGTGATCAGATGTATGGTAATTTGGTAAAAATCCGATTTGGCTTCTGCTCAGTACATTGTGTGTGGTGATGAAGTCTAATAGTCGTTGGTTGATTGTTTGATTTTGCTTACGGTTTGTGTCTGTTTGTACTTTATTAAGCAATGTTTGGAAATGACTTTCCCATATTTCTCCGTTTTGTATTGCCAATTCTTCATGATCAGTTTTTTTCAGATTGTTCCAATCTTCCCAAAATTGGTTTGTGTTCACTGACTACTCGATTATTGTCACACTCTCACACTCACCAACAACCCTCTCTTCAACTCACGAACACATCTCTCTTCACTCACAACACACTTCTCATCACCTCACTCAAACACCTCTCTCACTTCACTCGAACACACTCTCTCACTCACTCTCTCCGTCGCGATTTCCATCAAACACACGCTCTCCTTCACCGTCACACACACTCTCTCACTCACATCACACACACTCTCTCACTCACTGTCACACACACTTCTACTTCACTCACACACACTCACCGCGTCGGTTTTCCTCACTCGACACCCACACTCTCACTCCTCACACACACTCTCTCACTCACACTCTCTCACTCACTCACACCCACACACACACTCACACTCTCCTCTCGCAGCACTCTCTCAATCTCACACAACCACTCTCACTCCACCCACACTCTCTCACTCACTCACACACACAAACACACTCTCACACACACTCACACTCTCTCACTCACTCACACACACACACTATCACACACACACTATCACTCACTCACACACACACTATCACTCACACTCACTCACTCACACTCCTCACTCACACTCACTCACTCACTCACACACTCTCATCCACTCACTCACACACACACACTCTCAAACACACACACACAAACACACACACCCACTCACTCACTCACTCACCCACTCACTCTCACACACACTCTCTCACTCACAAACACACACACACACACACAAACACACTCTCTCTCTCACTCACACACTCCCTCTCTCACTCACACACACTCTCGCACTCACACACACACTCTCACTCACTCACACTCTCTCACTCACACTCTCTCACTCACTCTCCCTCACTCACTCACACCCACACTCTCTCACTCTCTCACACACAAACTCTCTCTCCCTCACTCTCTCTCTCTCACACACACACTCTCTCCTCATACACACACACACACACACTCACGCGCTCACTCACACTCACGCGCTCACTCACACTCACTCACACGCTCGCACTCACTCACACACACACACACACACAACCTCTCTCTCACACACACTCTCACTCACACCCACTCACTCACTCACAAACACACACACACAAACACAAACACTCATTCCTCACACATTCACTCTCACTCACTCACACACACACATCACTCACTCTCTCACTCACACACACTCACTCTCTCACTCCACACACACTCACTCACACACACACTCTCTCTCACACATACACACACACACACACTCGCTCACTCCCACACACACTCTCTCTCTCACTCACACACACACACACTCTCTCTCACTCACTCACTCTCTCTCTCTTTCTCCCTCTCTCACTCACACACACACTCTCTCACTCACTCTCTCACCCACACACACTCTCACTCACATCTCACCACAGTCTCACTCACACACAGTCTCACACACACTCTCACTCTCTCACTCACCCACACACTCTCTCTCACACACACGTCTCTCACGTCACTCACAATCTCATCACTCACTCACACACACTCACCTCACTCACACACACTCTCACATCACTCACTCATCTCACCTCACACCAACACTCTCTCGACGTCACTCACTCACTCACACACACACTCTCTCTCCCACACAAACACACACACACACCCACAAACACACACTCTCTCTCACACACACTCACTCTCACTCTCTCACTCACTCTCACACTCTCTCTCTCTCACTCTCACCCACACTCTCTCACCTGCACACTCGCTCTCGCCTCACTCTCACAACACTCCCCTCTCTCACTCACACACTCCTCTCTCACACACACTCACACACTCGCACTCGCACTCTCACTCACTCACACTCTCTCACTCTCACTCTCACCTCCTCCTCTCTCATTCACACTCTCCTCACACACACTCTCCCCCACTCTCACACACACACACATTCTCTCTCTCTCTTTCTCTCTCACTCACTCACTCACACTCTCACTCTCCCACTCACACTTTCCCACTCTCTCTCACTCACTCACACTCCTCTCTCACTCACACTCACCTCTCTCCCACACAGCACACATCTCTCACTCACTCACTTACACTCACGTCTCACACACACAATCTCACTCTCTCTTTCTCTCTCTCTCCCTCTCTCACACACTCACACACTCTCTCACACACACTCTCTCACACACACTTTCTCTCACACACACTTTCTCTCACACACACTCTTTCTCTCTCTCACACTCTCTCTCTCTCATTCACACTCTCTCACACTCACACGCCACCATCTCGACACTCCTCCCACTCACACTTTCCCTCTCAACACGTCCCACTCTCTCTCACTGCACACACACCTCCACTCTCTCTCTCCCACACTCCACACTCTCTCACTCACATCACTCACACCAACATGTCAATTTCAGTTTCAATTTAAGAGTGCTTTATTGGCATTACAAAAATTATAACTTTTTAATTATATTTGTATTGCCAAAGCAATTGCAGCTAGACTGCTTACAAATAGTACACATGTATAAACAGAAAGAAAAATAATAATATAATAATAATATCTAACAGTATTAAGAATGTATAGTGCAAAATGAATTACTAATGTATATAAACTAGAAATAAAAATAAAATAAGGGATTAGACATATTTACAGAAGCAAAATATACATCTAAGTAATATAATAGAGTAATTTGGCGTAATATAATCTACATGTGCTGGAAACATTAGATCAGGGCAGGGTGAGTGTTTTCTCTTCTGTGGTGAAAGGCAGACACATATTGAGCAGCAAACTCACAGCAGTTCTTGTGTTCTCCTGACAGATACGGCAGTTTCTCCTGGTTTGATAGAGTTTTAAATGTCTGATGGATCTGCTGTATTTTATCGTAGAACACTGTTCGTATATCTGTGTATTTGGGGCGTTCTGTTAGGAAGTGCAGCTCTGTCTCCATCTGATTCAGATCACAGTGTGAACACAGTCTCTGCTCCGGTGGCAGCCATGTTTTTCTGTGTTTGCCCGTCTCTATCATCAGCTTGTGTCCGCTGAGTCTGTATCTGGTCAACGTGCTTTTCAGTTTCTTATCTGACACTGTGTACAGATACTCTGGCGTACTGTACTCTCTCTTTAGGGCCAGGTAGCATTGCACTTTACTCTGCTGTTGTGTTTGGGTTTGCCAGTGAGTGATGTAGCTCTGTTTGATCTGTGCAGTAATCTGACTGATTCTGATGTGATTCAGAGCAGCAGTAGATGTTAGTGGAGCATCAGGACTGAAGCTCTGGATCAGTTGAGGGAGGGTTTTGCTTTCTTTGCTCATCTCTTGGTTTTGCAGGGCTTTATAATGATATGATTGGTGGTCACTGAGCTTCAGATGTTTCCAGAGTTTAATTGCCCTTTTTTGTATCTTTATGATAAGAGGATATTTGCCTAATTCTGCCCTTCATGCGTTATTTGTTGTGTTTCATTACAAGTTTCCCGTGGATGTGATTTTCAATCCCAGGTAGTTGTAGTGTGATGTGTGTGTGTTATCTGCTGAGTGCCTAATGTAAATGTGTGTGTGTGTGTGTGGTGTTCCCTGGGATCTGGATCTTTTCTGAAAGATCATAATTTTGGTTTTCTTCAGGTTGACTGTCAGAGCCCATGTCTGGCAGTATTGCTGTAGCAGGTCCAGGTTCTGCTGTAAAGCGTGTTGTGTGGGAGACAGCAGAAGCAGGTCGTCTGCATACAGCAGGCATCTGATCTGTGAGGTGTGTAGGGTGAGGCCAGGGGCTGCAGATCGCTCCAGACTGCTCGCCATTTCATTGATGTAGATGTTAAATAACATTGGGCTTAAGCAGCAGTCCTGTCTCGCTCCACGCTCCTGGGAAAGATACCTCGTACGTTTGGTGCTGATTTTTACGCCACATTTACTTTCAGTGTACATTGATTTGAGTCTTAGGTTTTACCTCCTATGCCACTTTCAATAAGTTTTTAGAATAGTCCTTGTTGCCAAATTGAGTCAAAAGCTTTTTTTAAAGTCAATAAAGCATGCGTATATTTTACCTTTATCTTGGTTAACATGTTTTTTAATTAGAGTATGTAATGTATAGATGTGATCAGATGTATGGTAATTTGGTAAAAATCCGATTTGGCTTCTGCTCAGTACATTGTGTGTGGTGATGAAGTCTAATAGTCGTTGGTTGATTGTTTGATTTTGCTTACAGTTTGTGTCTGTTTGTACTTTATTAAACAATGTTTGGAAATGACTTTCCCATATTTCTCCGTTTTGTATTGCCAATTCTTCATGATCATTTTTTTTCAGATTGTTCCAATTTTCCCAAAATTGATTTGTGTTCACTGACTTCTTGATGATTGTCCACAACCTCACTCACTCACTCACACACTCTCTCCCACTCACACACACTCTCTCACTCACATACACACTCTCTCACTCACACACACTCTCATCACATCCCTCAAACACACTCTCTCCACTCACTCAAACACACTCTCCTCACTCACTCACACACACTCTCTCCTCCACTCACACACACTCTCACTCCCTCAACTCACTCACACACACCTCTCTCACACACCCACTCACTCTCTCACTCACACACAACACACTCTCACTCACTCACACACACTCTCTCACTCCCACACTCTCTCACTCTCACTCACACTCTCTCACTCACTCACTCACACTCACACTCACACTCACACTAACACACAGTCTCTCTCTCACACACACTCTCACTCACCCACACTCACACACACACTCCACTCTCTCTCTCACACACACACACTCTCCTGTCTCTCCTCACTCACACACCCTCTCACACCACTCACCCACATCTCACTCACTCACACACAACCTCTCTCACTCCCACCACTCACTCCCCCTCACACTCCTCTCACTCACCTACACTCACAACACACTCTCTCTCTCTCTCAAACTCACTCACACACACTCACTCTCTCGCACTCACACACACTCACTCACTCACTCACCCACTCACTCTCACACACACTCTCTCTCTCTCTCACACACTCTCTCTCACTCACACACCTCTCTCACTCACACACTCTCTCTCACACACACAAACACTCTCTCACACACACAAACACTCACACACACACCTCTCCTCACACTCTCTCACTCACTTCTCTCACTCACGTCACCCAGACACTCTCTGCCCTCCACAACAGCTCTCTCACTCACTCTCACACACACCTCTCTCACTCCTCCACTCTCTCACTCTCACAACAACGCACACTCTCTCACTCCTCACGTCACTCACACCTCAACATCACTCACACCTCTCACTCACTCACACACACTCTCCCTCACTCACACACACACTCTCTCACTCACTCTCTCTCTCTCTCTCTCTCACTCACACACAATCACACACACTCTCTCACTCACACACACTCTCTCACACACTCACACACTCTCTCTCTCGCTCACACACACACTCTATCTCGCTCACACACACACTCTATCTCGCTCACACACACACACTCTCTCACTCACACCCCACACTCACTCACACACACACACACACACTCTCGCACACACACCCCTCTCTCTCATCACACAACTACTCTCTCACTCTCCTCACTCACACCCCACTCTCTCACTCACTCACTCCCTCACACACACTCTCACACTCACTCACTCTCTCACACACACTCACAGAGAGAGACTCACTCACTCACACACACAAACTCTCTCACTCACACACACACTCTCTCTCACACACACTCTCTCACTCACTCACTCTCTCACTCACGGTCCACGACAACTCACTCCACTCACACACACTCCTTCACTCACTCTCTCACGTCTCACACCACCTCTCTCACTCACTCCCGTCACTCAACAAATCATCCACTCTCTCTCTCACTCACAACCCGACTCACTCACACAACACTCTTCACCACGTCCACTCACACTCTCGCTCACTCTCACACTCTCTCTCTCCACTCTCAACACACAACTCTCCACCTCACACTCTGCTCTTCCGTCATCTCCAACACAACACTCTCTCACTCACACACTCTCTCACTCACACACTCTCGCCCTCTCAACACTCTCTCACTCACACACTCTCTCCCACACACACACACACACACTCACTCACACACACAATCACTCACACACACTCTCTCTCACTCACACACTCTCTCTCTCTCACTCACACACAAACACACACTCTCACTCACACACTCTCTCTCCCTCACACACTCTCCCTCACTCTCACACACTCTCTCTCTCCCACACACTCTCACTCACACACACTCCTCACTCCACACACTCTCTCACTCTCCTCTCCACACACTCTCTCACACGCTCTGCACCACTCTCCAACACGCTCCTCACACACAACACACACACTCTCTCTCACTCACACACACCTCTCTCTCTCACACACACGCTCTCACTCTCACACACTCTCTCACTCACACCCACTCTCTCACTCACACACTCTATCTCTCACTCACACACACACACTCTCTCTCTCTCTCTCTTTCTCTCACTCACTCACACACACTCTCTCACGCACACACACACACCCCTCTCTCTCTCACACACACACTCGCCTCTCCTCACCTACACACACTCATTCACTCACACACCCTCCTCACACACACTCTCCACTCACACCCACTCTCTTCCTCACACTCTCGCACTCACTCACACGAGCCTCTCATCTCACACACACACCACCACCACTCTCCCACTCACACACAGCTCTCACTCACACTCTCTCACTCCTCACACACACCACTCACTCACAGGCACAACTCTCTCACTCACACCCTCTCTCTCACTCACACTCTCTCACTCACTCACACACACGCTCTCACTCACACACACTCACTCACACACACACACACCACACACCACACACACTCTTCACTCACACACACTCTCTCACTCACTCACTCACTCATTCACACACTCACTCATTCACTCACACACACCTCTCACTCACACACACCCCCACACACACACAACACACACTCTCTCACTCACACACTCACACACAAACTCACACACACTCACTCACTCACTCCACACACACACACACACACAAACACACTCTCTCTCACACACTCTCTCACTCACACACCCTCTCTCTCTCACTCTCTCACACACACACACTCACATTCACACTCTCTCACTCACACACACACACACACACACACTCTATCTCTCACTCACACACACTCCTCCCCTCACCACCTCTCTCACTCCTCACACACACTCACTCACTCACACACACTCACTCACTCACACTCTCTCACTCACACACTCTCTCACTCACACATCTCTCACTCACTCACACACTCTCTCACTTACTCACTCACACACACACAAACACACAAACACACACACACTCTCTCACTCACAAACACACACACACACAAACACACTCTCTCACTCTCACACACACTCTCTCACTCACAAACACACACACACACAAACACACACTCTCTCACTCACACACACCTCTCACTCACAGCTCTCACTCACTCAACCACACTCAACCTCACTCACACACACTCACTGGACTCACACACACACACACACACACCCACAGCTCCTCTCACTCACACACACTCTCTCACTCACACACACTCTCTCACTCACACACACTCTCTCACTCACACACACACTCACACACACTCTCTCACTACACACACTCTCTCACTCACTAAATCACCTCTCCTCCTCACAACCCACTCACCCTCTCTCCACTCACTCACACACACACACACTCTCTCTATCACTCACTCACTCACACACACACTATCTCTCACTCACACACACTCTCTCACTCACACACTGGGCAGGTTCTGGTTCTTGCCTGTTTGATTTCTCTCAGCAGGTCGGCATCAACACGGTAACGCTCTTCTGAACGAACAGCTCCAAAATGATTTTGCATCCGAATCTGAGACATGAGTTCATTCAGTCGCCCCTGAAACACACACATTAAACACACACACACTTTAAACAAACATTATAGACACACACTGAGAGATGGCGGGTGTGTTCCAGCTGATGATCACACCTTGAACTGTGTCGGTGCGTTGAGCTCTGATTGGATGGTTTCCAGCTGAACTCTCAGGTGTTCCTCGTCCAGCTGAATGGCGTAACCGCTCTTCCTCTGAACTTCCTGTTTGATCAACACCTGGAACAGTACAGAACAGACAGGACTCTGTGTGTGTTGTACTGAAGAACATGCAGTGCTCAGGAGTGTGTGTGTGTTATTGAGTGTGAGAGTGTGTGTGTGTGATACAGGTATAAGGTTATATATAACCCAACTAACCCAAAGTCGTGGGGGAAAGTTGTGGGGGAAAGTCGTGGCCTAATGGTTAGAGTCGGACTCGTAATCCAAAGGTTTTGTTGGTTCGAGTCTCGTACCGGCAGGGATTGTAGTGGGGGGAGTGAATGTACAAGCTCTCCTCTCCCACCTTCAATACCACGACAGAGGGGCCCTTGAGCAAGGCACCGAACCCCCAACTGCTCCCCGGGCGCCGCAGCATAAATGGCTGCCCACTGCTCCGGGTGTGTGTTCACGGTTTGTGTGTGTTCACTGCTTTGTGTGTGCACTTTGGATGGGTTGAATGCAGAGCACTAATTCCAAGTATTGGTCACCATACTTGGCCACATGTCACTTCACTTTCACTTCAATGTGTATAATGACATGGTACTACAACGTAAACATGGTTTATGAGGACACTCCCTGTGTCCCCGTAAAACAAAAGGCTTAAAAAAAACATACAAAACAGTGTTTTATGAAATTCAAAAATTGCCATTAGTTTTCTGTAAGAGGTAGGTTTAGGTGTAGGGTTGGTGTAAGGCAATAGAAAATACAGTTTGTACAGTATAAAAACCATTACGCCTATGAAGAGTCCCCGTAAACCACAAATGCAACTGTGTGTGTGTGTGTGTGTGTGAGAGCAGAGAGTGTGTGTGTGTGTGTGTGTGCGCCTTTTTGTGACAAATGAGGACATAAATGTGTATAATGACAAAGGTATGACAGGTATTACAAGGAGAAGGTGACTTTTCAGGACATTACCCCATGTCCCCACTTTTCAAAACGCTTATAAATCACACAGAATGGAGTGTATTGAAAATCTGAAATAGCAGAAAGTCTCCTGTGAGGGGTAGGTTTAGGGGTAGGGGTGGTAAAGGGCAATAGAATATACGGTATTTACAGTATAAAAACCATTAAGCCTATGGAGAGTCCCCACTTTTCACACATGTAAACCTGTGTGTGTGGTGTGTGTGTGTGTGTGCGCGTGAGAGTGTGTGTGTGCGTGTGTGTGCTTGTGTGTATGTGTGCGTGTGTGTGTGAGTGAGTGTGTGCGTGAGTTTGAGAGTGTGTGTGTGTGTGTGTGTGAGAGAGAGGTACCTGCAGCACTCTGTGTGAGAGGTCCATCAGCTTGCGTTTGTACTGCGTGATCTTGGCGGCGGTCGTGGCCTGATTCCTCTGCAGTTCGCTGATGTCGTTAGAGATGATCTGAAACACAGAGACAGAGCCGGTCACATGACAGCGTCAGAGAGAACCGCCGGGCTCTGAGCGTCTCACTCACATCCACTCTGGTCTGGTGCTGTTTGGTCATCTGATCCTGGATCTTCAGTCTGCGCAGCAGCTCTTTGAAGCCCACCATGGGCACCGGAATCAACCTGAGCAGAAAATCACAGCTGGTGAGCTCAGATCACACGAGCGTCTGACGAGCGATTAATGAAGACGCACTTCTCTGGGTCTGGATTGTCCACTTTGGCCTGTTCCCAGATGATGGGATCCACACCTGCACACAAACAGTGTCAGCAGCGCTCCTCAGCGATATCGTGCGAGCGAGTGAACACACACGTACCTGCGGGCGGGTTCTGCAGCAGCTGCTTGAGCTGCGCCGGGGTCAGTGCGGTGCGACTGACCGCCATGATCACACCCAGCTGCTGCAGCGCAGACTTCACGTTCATCTGCTCCATGTAGCTGTAGAGCGTGGACGCCGGGACTCGCTTCGACGTGCCGCTAGGAGAGCGCTCCACCAGATAAATGATCATCTCCGCTCTGCACAAACACAAGTGGATATCAGAGTCTGATCACGACCGGATCCGTTATAACACACAGCAGCGGCTCTCAGACGCTTTCACACAGAAACATTTCAAGCTCACAGTTAGAATTAAATCACATGCTTGTGGTTGAGTTTTATTATAGAGCTGGAAAGCGTTCGGTGAAGGAGCCGCTCGTGCAGAACGAGTCAGGCACTGGTGTTTTGTTTAATGACTGAGTTTGAAGAAAGGCTGGAGGCAGAGATGCGTCTCACTGATCGTCGGGCAGCGCTCGCACTCCCTCCACGTTGACCGAAAGAGTCGGATTTCCTCCCAGAACCTTGTGCATCAATTCGACCAGCTGCTGCTGCTGAGAGCGAACGTCAGCTTCCTTCTTATTGAGAGCAAGAGCCACTAAACCATCCTCATCCTTCACATCAGGAACACAGCTGTAGCCCACCGCCTGAGAGACAGAGAGATGGAACATAGAGAGAGTATAGAGAGAGAGAGAGAGAGAGAGAGAGAGAGAGAGAGAGAGAGAGAAGAGAGAGAATTCAATTGCTATATTGTTCCAAATTACACTGTTGTATATGTTCTCTTTTCCTATGCATGCTTTGGCAATGCAAAATGTGCTTTTTGTCATGCCAATAAAGCTAATTGAATTGAATTGAGAGAGAGAGAGAGCCACAACAAAACACATTTGGAATCATCAATATATTAAAGGGGTCATATGATGCTGCTAAAAAGAACATTATTTTGTGTATTTGGTGTAATGAAATGTGTTTGTTTTTTAAGGTTAAAAAAACACGTTATTTTCTACATACTGTACATTATTTTTTCTCCTTTATGCCCCGCCTTTCTGAAAGGCGTTGATTTTTACAAAGCTCATGGTTCTGAAAAGCAAGGTGTGCTGTGATTGGCCAGCTATCCAGTGCGTTGTGATTGGCCGAATACCTCAAGCGTGTGACGGAAATGTTACGCCCCTCACCATACTGTGATGCTTGCGGCAACCACATGTGACGACCCCGGGCTGGACTCCGCTTCGTCCACGGTGAAAGCCGATCCGGTGATCCACAGCACTAAGTTGATGTATTCCCTCATCGACCAGCACGGATCAGCTCCAGGGCCATGACGAAGCAGATATCGCCTCTTTTGGAAGAATCACACAACGTCGTTTCGCTTTCACAACGAACACGCGTTTCACGACATGACGCGGCATGGCCAACAATACGACAGCGGAATACAATTAATGCCTTCTTTTTCTTTGCGTGAACATTTGGGCGGCGTTATGCAAATCTTCCCACATAGTGATGTAGACATGTGGGGGCGTGTTAGAACGAGCCGTTTTAGGTAGGCCTGGCTGACTCTTAACTTTTATAAAGAATATCTCTTTGGATTTGAGACTTTAGTCTTTGCAACTTTACAGATCTTCTTTATGCACCAAGAGCTTGTAACACTCCAAAGAGAAAGGAAACAACTGAAATCACATCATATGACCCCTTTAAAAAAAAAATCTGGAAAACTGAAGTTGTCATTTCAACACAATCTGAAAATCTGAGGAACCAGCTGACCTCCATTAGAAATGATCCAAATGCACTGCACACTTTATAACAATGTCAGAAACATTATGACAAAATTTTAAACAAAGGAAAGCTGGTGCACAATATCACATTAATGAAATGCTTAAACTCAGAATGGTGAAGCTCTTTTTCTTTTTTTCAGTGTGTGTGTGTGTGCGCGTGTGTGAGAGAGAGAGCTCAGGGTCAGACCTTGAAGCGGCAGAAGGGGTTCTCCTGGCTGAACTCCACCGGCGGTGTGCTGCTGCTGTAGTAACCCTTCCCTACTCCCCAGAAGGCCTGCAGCTGGTTCCATCGGGCCAGAATGGAGTCGCGCTCGTCGCTGAGGACCGACGGAGCAGAGAGAGCGCTGGCTGTGTTAAAGAGCTGACTGAACTGAGACGCCTGCTGGTTAAACAGGCCTCCTGCAAACACACACACACTCAGTATACACACACCGGCTCGTTCGGAGCGTCTGTTTCTGAACATGTTGCATCTTCTCTCTTAGTTCAATTCGTTCAGTCCTTTATAAATACATAAACACTGCGAACATCTGCACCAGAACAGCTGGTCTGAGATCGTCTGAATCAGGTGGTTTTTGGCCCGACTGAAAATTCCCATTATTCTCATAATTCATAACAGGAAATGTGTTACACAAAACCGAACCAAGAGGAAGAAATCCGTGTGTGTTTCAAGGGAGAGCAGGAGCTCTCAGACGCGGTCGGACTCACCCGGCTGGTTCTGAGCGGTCTGGATCCCACCGAATCCTCCGAAGCCCAGTCCAGCACCACCCAGACCTCCACTCGAGCCCAGACCAGACGAGAAACCAAAGCCCTTACTCTGAGTGTTTCCGAAGAGACTCGCACCTGCAGACAGCACTTCCTGTCAGACACGCACACTAATATACATACGCACGCACACACACACACAAACACACTAATACACACACACACACACCAATACACACCACTCTCGCACACACGCACGCAGTTGCGCGCACACACACTAATATACACACTCTCATAGGGCTTGACCGATATGTGTTTTTTCAGGGCCGATGCCGATACCGATTATTACAGATCAAATAGACCGATAACCGATATTTTGAACCGATATATATGTTTGGTGTAAAAATGAAAATGTCAAAATTAAGAATAACAAGGGCTCTGACAAAAACTGCCTTCCCTGGTGTTGGTTGAGTGTAGTACTCCCACAGTAAACTCTTTATTTTAAAGAGTTAAACTCTTTTTGGCAAACAAAGGGTTTACCATTAAAATTAAAACAAAAAGAAAATAAAATAAAAGGAATAGCGTATTGTGTGATTATTCTTTTAAACAAAAGTTGTAATAATGACAGGGCTCTACGGATACTTTTCTTTTTAGGAACGCTTGTGCTCCTAACTTAAAAATTTTAGGAGCACCTTCTAATCAATAATAAAAAATTCTGATAAAAAATTAAACCTTCCCTTACCGATGGTGCATAGTGGACTCCTTAAATTGATTTACAGGGAATTTTGTATTTAGCTTTTTAATGGCATTTTTCTAACTTTGTTAAAAGTATGTCATCTTTTATGTCAAAATCAAAAATATATATTTATAAGCTTTTTAACATTTCTAATTAAAACAAGTAGAATAAGAATAAGTTACCAATCAAATAAAAAAATCAGTATTTCAGAGTTGGCAAGAAGAACACAAAAGTGGGTTGTAGGTGTATTTTCAGACGTTTAATGAGGCTCAGAGGTCGCATGAGTGCAATTAAATTTATAAATTCATGTTGAGGTTAATGTTTTAAATATAACATTTTGAATATAGAAATGATTTAAATAACAGAAAAGATGCTTTAAAAATTAAACAAACTGCCAGCAGGTGGCGTCAAATCACTGATTTTATCACGGAATCATTCATTCAATTGATTCGTTCGAACAGCTGAATCATTCAGGAACGAAGTGCCCGACTGTCTTTATGAATGGGTAACTGAATCACTGACTCACTAGATTCGTTTAAAAACGCAGTTCATTCATAAACGAGATACTGCTGTGTTTGAATGGAGATGTGCAGTGGTTCAGCTGTTACTTTAAAAAAAAAACTATTTTCGTTGATGAAATAGAGCAAAATAAGGCAATTGTGTTGTTGTCAGACAATATAAGTCACTTAATATTAACTTCTTGTTTAATGAACTGTTGTATTAAATCAATATCACATTTGCAAACTCCCTTAATAATCATTACAAGCTGTCACTCATCTTAGTTCATCGTGAGCTCACATTTATAATCAACGGAGCTCTCTACACTGCACAATGAATCTATTTTTTACATTGTATCTACACTTTGTTATAATGAGAGGATATGTCTGTGATGCATTACTCAACACTGCAGAAACAAGTAGAAACCTTTGAAGCTCCCTCAGCGCAAACACAAATATGCTGACCGGGTCAGTCACACAGGTGCTGCTAAATATACTATAGTCGCACGCGTGTTTTCTAGGTCGCAATATGCGTGTAGTAGTCCAGGGGGAGTTAACGCAAAAAAAAAATATTTTGACTGAAAATGTTTCCTCGGCCATACCTGTCACACACCCAGTTTAAGAGCAGTGCTTTTCTTCTTGTAATCAAGAGCGCTTGTCCTCCTAATTAAAAAAAATTAAGGAGCACCTTCTAATCAATAATCAAAAAAATTAACCTTCCTAACATGAGGGGGTGAATTGATTAACGGGCATTTTCTTTTTATCTTTGCAATGGCATAATTTTCATCTGTAAAATTCAAAAATTTGTGTTTATAAGCTTTTTTAAATTTCTATTTAAAACAATATAATAAGAAGTAGAATAAGACAAATAAGTTACCAATCATATGAAATTAGTATTAATAAAAAATTAATTTGTACTACAGAGGTGGCACAGAAGAACACAAAAGTGGCTTGTAGGTACATTTTCAGACGTGAGGCTCAGAGGTCGCATGAGTGCAATTACATTCATAAATTCGTGTGGAGATTAATGTTTTAAATACAATTTTTGAATACAGAAATATTAAATGATTAAATAACTGAAATTATACGCTAAAAATTAAACTAAATCCGCCAGCAGGTGGCGGCAAATCACGGATTTAATCACTGATTCATTCATTCAATTGATTCATTCGAACGGCTGAATCATTCAGGAATGAAGCAAGTGACTGTCTTTATGAATGGGTAATCATGAATCACTGACTCACTAGATTCGCTCAAAAACGCACTCATTCATGAATGAAACACCGCTGTGTTTGCTTTTAGAGATGTGAAGCGGCTGAGCTGTTACTTTATTTGGAACTATTTTCGTTGATGAAATAGAGCAAAATCAGGCAGTAATTGTTCATTGAACTGTTGTATTAAATCAATATCACATTTGCAAACTCCTTGAATAATTATTAAAAATCTGTCACTCTCCTTATCGCGATCTGTGGGCGCACAGAAAATGAGAGTTCTCAAGACTCAAAAGCACGTGCAAATGATAAGTTCCATCATCTGTTATCGCGTTATAAGCACGGAACCTGCGGAAATGAGTATAATTATTATTAATAGCTGCAATCCTGCGCCTGAAATTCAAGCCCTGCTCTGTGTTCTCTGCTAATAACCCGACTGTGAATGATGCAGGCGTTATGTTGTCAGTGAGAAGCTGCAGCCGTGGCGGGGAGGATGTTTGGTGTGCTGACAAATAATGCTACCAACAAATCGTCAGAACACCAGCAGAACAACAACAATGTGCTACATGTATCTTTTACCCTAATTTTTTCCAATTGACGGAAATCCGTCGTAGCGACGGAAAACTTTCATCCCTGAGTAGTATTATGTACATCATACTTCACCACAGTAATATATTTCTGATCATTTCTTTAAGCTAACCCGGACTTATATTTTTTTGGAAACAAAACGGGTTACCATCAGGAAAGTGTTTCTGTAGGTCTATGTAAATGATATGAAGATAGTTTTACTCCAATGAAATGGTCAAATGCTCAAGAAGTGACTCTTGGAGGGAGTCAGAGCAGTTCTGGAGACGTTGTTCATGTATTTATGTCCTCATGCAGTGATACGACAGAACAACACCACGCGTCTGTGCCGTTTACATACACAGAGACACGCAGAACATGCTGGATCCATATTTAAATAGTATTTTTGCGGCTTAATATTTACAGATACTAGTCCATATTGCGACTATTTAAGTGTACTGACCTACTTTTAATTCATCCAAACTTTGACAAATTCTGTGACATTCCGCGTCATACAGTAAATTCCATTTATACGACTGGATTCCGCGACTCCATCCGCATTCTCCGCGCCGCGGAAATCATAGATAATATTGAGGTGTTTTGCAACTTCAGTGTAACGTTAGTGGATGGGGATCTATTGCAACTTAAGCAACGTCTGCTGCTGCCTTACCTTTGAGAGACAACGGATGCGTGATCACTGAAGCAGCTGCAGTTAGCAAGCGTTTTCGGAGTGAGAGTGAATTCCGCATTGATTGGTCGGACTCGTGACTCCCAACAAATCAGACGGGTGGTGGGCGGAGACTGCTTTAGGCCACAAAGTGGTGAGTTCTGACAGGCTGCATCAGAGCCAAATAGCGCATTTCAAAAATAATTTATTTTATCGGCGAATCGGTTTTGAAAATGACCGATACCGATAATCATAAAAATGATAATATCGGCGACGATAATCGGTTAGCCCCTACACATCACACACACACACGCACCACGCACGCACGCACAGTCGCGCGCGCACACACACACAATAATATACTCACACACTAATATACACACTCACGCACACACACACTAATATACACATGCACAGTCGCCACACACAATAATATACACACACACACACGCAGTTGCACACACACACACACACATGCAGTGCACACAAACACTAATATACACACACACACCAACACCACATGCAGTTGACCACACACACACACACACACACACACACACACACCCACACACACAAAAAACACACACACACAAAACACAAACAAACACACATGCAGTTTGCACACAAACCCACAACACCCCCCTCACGCAGTTGCGCGACACACACACACACACATACAGTTGCGCACACGCTGCGCCACACATCAGTGCGCACACCGCGCACACACGCGCACACACAGTCGCTCACACACACTAATACACTCTCACGCACACACACTAATATACACACACGCACACACTAATATACACACACACACACACACGCACAGTCGCACACACACTATCAACTCTACCTGTGTTTGACGGCGTGGAGAAACTGAAGCTGGTGCCGCCGGCGGAGGTAGTGGTGGAGCCAAACCCCCCGAACGCACCTGCAGCGCACACACACACACACATGAGAGGAAGACAGGACAGACGTGGACACAGAACAGAGATGGACATGCTGAACATGCGTGATGGACAGAGCAGGTTTGATCACACGACCAGAGCATCACTGACACGCTAAACACACACACGAATGAGCGCGTGATGTGAGCTGATCATGAGTGACATGACCTTTGACCTCTCGCACTCATCTACCTGCTCCACTGAGGCTACTGCCAAAACTGAGCACAGGGGCCACGGGGCCCAAACCGAAGCCCCCAAAACTAACAGGCGCAGTGGGGCCACCGCTGGGGGCCAGAGAGCCAATTCCTGACGAGACACACACACAGGCGAGGATTAGAAACACCTGCAGTGTGTTAGAGACACTGGAGGGACTCACCCACCCACCACACGCACTTTGATACACACACACACCACACACACTCTCTCATACCAACACAGGCGAGGTTAGAGAAAAACCAGGCAGTGTGTTAGAGACAACTGGGAGACTCCCCACCACACACACACTCTCTCATACACACCCACACACACACACACACCAAACACCAACCTTTTTCAACAAACACACAACCCACACTTCATAACAAAACCCCACCTCTCTCTATCACACACACACACACACTAAACACACACTCACACTCACACACACTTAAACACACACACACACACAGACACACCAACACACACACACACACACCACACACTTCTTTTTTTTTCATACAAACACACACGTCTCTCTCATACCACACACAACACACTCTCATCTCTCAATGACATAAGAAAAAAAAAAGAACATACACAACACAACACACCTCTTCTATCATAACACACACACACACTCTCTCATACACCCACACACACACTCTCTCATACACCCACACACACACACTCTTCATTACACCCAACACACACACCACTACTCTCACACACACACACACACAATATCTCTCTCTCTCACACCCACACACACACTCACTCTCACTCACTCTCTCACTCACTCACTCAGTCAGTCTCTCTCACACACACACACACTCGCTCGCTCTCATACACACACCCAAACACACACACTACTCTCATACCACCACACACACTCTCTTTCTCTCTCTCATACACACACTCTCTCTCTCTCTCATACACACAATCTCTCTCTCTATCTCATACATACAACACTTCTCTCGCTCTATACACACACACACTCTTCTCCTCTTTTTTTTCATACACACACACACTCTCTCTCGCTCATACACAACACACACACACTCTCTCTCTCTCAACACACTCACTCTCTCTCTTCATACCGACACACACATATATCTCTATCTCACCATGCACACCCTATCTCTCTCTCATAAACACACCACACTCTATCTCTCTCATCAACAAAAACTCTCTCGACCTAACTACACATTACGACCCACACTCTCTCTCTCATACTCACACACTCTCTCTCTCTCATACACACTCTCTCTCTCTCACACACACAAACACACTCTCACTCACACACTCTCTCTCTCTCATACACACTCTCTCTCTCATACACACTCTCTCTCACACACACCTCTCTATCTATACACAACTCTCTCTCTCATAACACACACTCTCTCTTCATTACCACACACCACTCTATCTCATACACACACACACGCTCTCTCATACACAAACTTCTCTAGCATACACCACTATCTCGCATAAACACACCTCTCTCTCATAGACACACACCACCCCACTCTATCATACAACACACACACACTCTCTCATACCACACACTCTCATACACACACAATCTCATACACACACCAAAACACAACAACTCTTGAACTGCTCACACACACACACTGACACTCTCACACACACTTCACACAAACACACAAACTCTCATACACAACACACACACACACACACACTCTCAAACACACACACACACACACACTCTCACAAACACTCTCACACACACACACAAACACTCTCATACACACACACACACTCACACACAATCTCTCTCTCAAACACAACTCAATCTCACACACACTCTCACACCACACACACAAACACAAACTCTCACTCTCACACACACACACAACACACACACAAAAACACACACACACACACACACTCACACCCACTCTCACACACACACACTCACACAAACACGACACACACACATCACACACACCACACACACACACACCCACACACACCACACACACACACACACACTCACTCTCACAAACACACACACACACACTCAAAAAACAAACACACACACACACACAAAAACACTCTCACACACACACACACACCCACTCTCACACACACACACACACACGTACTCTCACACACACACACACCACACTCTCACACACACACACACACCCACACACAAACACACACCCACACACACGGGCTGGACAATAATTCGATATCAATATATATCGCGATATAATTTTTTTCAATAACGGGGATATGATTTTTAAACACATTTTCCCGATATTTCGATTACGGACCAGTGGTATCACTCTAAAAAGCGCCTCCTGCTGGCAGAGAATGAGTTTTCATTTTAAATAAGCCCCTGTAAATGGCGCATCATGCACGTGAGGTTATCTAACGGAGAGACGCAAAGCAGTTTAAAGCAAAGTCCTGCACAGCACACTTGCATCCAGTAGCTACACAACAGAAACCCACGACACACGTATCAAGACAGCAGAAGCCGCAACAAGCCAAGTTTTAATATGTACACCGACGCGACCTGGAACCGCACCGCATTACAAATGGCTACTGCCTCAGTATAAGGCACAATATTCATTTCTCATGTAACACAAGAAATCAGACCAAAATAGGAATTTTAGAGTTGGTGCTTTGACAGAAATAGACAGCAGCGCAACAGCGGAATGATAAGAAAACGCGATCCTTCCTGTATAAAAGAGCAAACGTTGCCTACATATTGTGAACAATCTGCCAGGCTGTTTTGATCAAATGTGCATAAACTACATACTTAATTCTTCATAAATGAAAAGAACATATTTAGATATGACTTTACTGTTAAGGGCCACTGTCTCTCCTTAAACTCTGCAGTGTAGGCTATAGGCTATGCGGCCGTTAGTCCTTTACAGAAGCATTACAAATAAATCTTAAAAATAAAATGCTATAGGCTACAGAAAGCGAGAAACGAGAGCTCCCGAGCTGTCATTCACTTCAGCTGCAGCGCGACTGGCTAGAATGCGCAACGCTGCAAATCCAGTGTTGAGGCTCCACTATTATTATTGCATTTCATCAGTCCAACTTATTTATGCACGTTTGTTCGCTGGAAAGTGAGCAAGACACGACAGTGATTATAGTTAAACAAGATGAAAGACATAGGCTATAATATAAATAAATTAACTACATTTATTTTCAAATGAAATATCACAACACACATTTATCATTAAGTCTAGTGCGTTTTACATATAATGTAAAAGCAACTTGTGTAGATTTAAAAAGGCATGACTGCTTCATGTTGGTGTGTATTTGTATACTTTTACCATCTAATCAATCTCAGCATGCTTTAATTTGGTGTCGCTAGACGTGTGCATCACTAAGGTTAAATTAGCCTAAGTCTTTCTTTGGCCTGCGCTCTGGAAGTGATCTGTTACATCTAATGAACTTTAATTACTAAAACTAAAACTAAAACTAAACTATATAAAATCTAATAGAAATGTGTTCACAAAATAAAAACTTAACTAAAACTAACAAAATTATTAATGAAACTAATAAAAATGAAACTAAATTGTATTGCAAATTTGAAAACGATATTAAAATAAAACGAATTTAAAAATGCAAAACTATAATAACCTTGGTCTCCAGCAACATTTCCAGGTTTTGTTGTTGTTATATATATATTTTTTTAAAGACTGCTCTTCTGCTCACCCAAGGCTGCATTTATTTGATCCAAAGTACAGCAAAAACAGTAAACTGTTGAAATATTTTTACTATTTAAAATTGCTTTCTATTTGAATAGATTTTAAAATGTAATTTATTCCTGTGATCATACATAGCTGTATTTTCAGCATCATTCCTCCAGTCTTCAGTGTCACATGATCCTTCAGAAATCATTCTAATATGCTGATTCTGCTGATTATCAATATTTAAAACCGTTGAGTAATTTTTTTTTCAGGATTTTTTGATGAATAGAAAGATCCAAAGATCAGCATTTATCAGAAATAAAAAGCTTTTGTAACATTATAACATTCCATTCAGTATCTTTTATGAATTTTTTGGTGAAAAGAAATTATACTTTTATTTAGCAAGGATGCTTAAAATTGATCAAAAGTGATGATAAAGGCATTTATAATGTTACAAAAGATTTCTATTTCAGATAAATAGTGTTCATATCGATATCGGAATTATATCGTATCGACCGAAATTAAGAAATATATCGTGATATCAATTTTGGCAATATAGTCCAGCCCTAACACACAAACACTCTATCTCATACACACACAAACTCGCATACCACACACCACACACACACCTCTCTCTCATACCACACAACAACTCTCATATACACACAACACTCTCATAACAGCTCCCACACACACACTCTCTCTCATACACACACACTCTCATATACACACACACACTCTCATATACACACAGACACACTCTCATATACACACAGACACACTCTCATATACACACACACACTCTCATATACACACAGACACACTCTCATATACACACACACACTCTCATATACACACAGGCGAGAGTTAGAAACACCTGCAGTGTGTTAGAGACACTGGAGACTCACTCACCCACACACACTCTCTCTCTAATACACACACACACACACACACACAAACACCAACTCCACACCACACTCTCTATATACACAAACACACACACACACACAAACTCTCTCTCACACACACACCACTCACTCTCACACACCTCTCACCACACTCTTATCATGACACACACACACCACACTCGCATTACAACACACAGAACACCACCCCACCCACACACACCCACACCAACACCTCTCTACACACATTCACACACACACACTTCATACGCACCACACACACACCCAACAGCACTCGCATACACAACCACACAAACAGGCCCACACACTCTCATACCCACACACACCCACAAACCCAACACACTCTCATACAACACACACACCCCCACACTTCATTACCACACACACCCACACAATATCATACACACACACACCCCACACACGCTCTACACACCCCACACAAACCCACCCACTTTCTCATTACACACACACACACTCCTCATATACACACACACACTAGAATATAACCCACACACACCAAGTCACACACACTCATATACACACCCCTCTCATATACACACACACACACTCTACAAAACAGCACACCCACACTCTCTCACACACACTCTCTCATACACACACAGGCGAGAGTTAGAAACACCTGCAGTGTGTTAGAGACACTGGAGACTCACTCACCCACACTCACCTATCATACACACACACACACAACACACACACACCACACACACACACACACACAAACAAACTCTCACACACACAAACACACACACACACTCTCACACACACACACACACATAAACACTTATACACACACACAAACACTTATACACACACACACACACTCACTCAAACAAACACACACACACACACACTCTCTCTCAGACACACACACACACACACACACTCTCATAAACACCCCCACACACTCTGCATACACACAACACACACTTCACACAACACTCTTATACACACACAGGCGAGAGTTAGAAAACACCGCGTGTGTTAGAGGACACTGTGAGACTCCTCACCCACACTCAATCTCGCTACACACAACACCCACACTCAACTCTCTCAGTACAACACACACACGACTTCTCTCTCCTACAAACACACACAACCCACACCACTCTTCATACACACACACACTATCATACCACACACACACACAACACTTCGACACACACACACACACACACACACACACACTCTCATACACACACACAGCGAGAGTTAGAAACGAACGCAGTGTGGTAGAGAAACGGGAGACTCACTCACCCACCACACTCACTCTCAATACACAACACACACAACACACACACACTCTATACAAACAGGCGAGAGTTAGAAAAACCGGCAGTGTGTAGAGACACTGGAAGACTCACTAACCCACCCACTCACTCTCTCTCTCACACACACACCACACACACTCTCTCTCATACACACACACACCACTCTCATACACACCCACCACACACTCTCATACACACACCCAACACCCACCCACACAACACCCACAATATACACAACGCACATTCTCAAACACACCACACACTCCAACACAACACGGCGAGAGTTAGAAAACACCCTGCAAGTGTTTAGAGACACTGGAGACTGACTCACCCACACATCACTCTCTCAGACACACACACACACACACTCCATACACACACACACACTCTCAACACACACACACACACACATCACAACAAACACAAACACCACACACACAACACACTCTCATTACCAACACACACACTTCACCCACACACACTCTCATACCACACCACAGGCGAGAGTTAGAAACACCTTGCAGGGTGTTAGAGACACGGGAGGACTCACTCACCCACACTCCCTATCTCATACACACACACCACACCAACACACTCTCTATCTACAAACAACACACACACCCTCCTCTATTACACGCCACCACACACACACACACTCTCATACACACACACAAACAAACACACACACACACACACACACTCTCCACCACACACACACACTCTCATACACACACGCAGAGAGTTAGAACACCTGCAGTGTGGTAGAGACATGGAGACTCACTCACGCACACACTCACTTACATACACCACAAACACACACAAGAGGGGCCACACACACACTCTCTCTACTCATACATACACACACCACAGCAGGAACTCTCTCATACACAGCACACACACTATCTACCCACACACCCTCATTAAACACACAGACACACACACACTCTCACACACACCCTCTCACACACACACAGGCGAGAGTTAGAAACATCGGCAGTGTGTTAGAGTGACACTGGAGGACTCACTCACCCACCCCTCACCTCTCATACCCCCACACACACACACTACACTCTCTCATACACACACAACACACTCTCTTCATTACACACACACACACACTCTCATACTACAACACACAGCTCTAATACACACACACACACACAAACCCAAACACACACACACTCTCACCACACACTACTTCATACACACACAGGCGAGAGTAGAAAAACACCTGCAGTGTGTTATAGAGACACGGGAGACTCACTCGACACCCACACACCACTTCTCATACAACAACACACATCACACACACATCACAAACCACTTCATTTTAAACACACACAGTCGAGCGTTAGAAAACACCTGCAGTGTGTGTTAGAAGCCACTGGCGACTTCACTCACATCCACACTCACTACTATCTATACACACCACCACACACACACTCTCTCTCATCCATAGCACACACACACTCCATCCCACATCACCCACACCACAACCTCTGCATTACAGCCACAGCCCACACCCACACACCACCACACCCCACATATACACACACACCACTCTGCACACACACACACACTTCATAAACACAACAGGCTTGAGAGCTTAGAAAACACCGGCAGTGGGGTTAGATGACCCGAGAGATCACCACCCACCCCACTCAATGCTCTCATACCACACACACACACACACTCTCAGACATCATTCGTACAGATCAATTCTCTCTCACACACACACACACACTCCTCACACACACACCACCACACCCAAGCACACACACAAACTCTCATATACACACACATCACTCTCACACACACAAACTTCTACAAACACAGGCGAGAGTTAGAAAAACCTGCAGTTGTGTTAGAGACCACTGGAGACTCAACGAACCCACACTCACTCATCTCATACACACACACCACACCACACACGCTCTCTCATACACACACACACACACACACTCTCATACATACACACACCCAAACACACACACACACTTCCTACACACACACACACACACTGTCTCATATACACACACACACTCTCGAACAAGATACACCACACAAACTGGTCATACACACACAGGCGAGAGTTAGAAACACCTGCAGTGTGTTAGAGACACTGGAGACTCACTCACCCACACACTCACACTCATACAAACACAAACACACACACACACACACTCTCTCTCTCATACGCACACACACAAACACTCACTCACACAAACACACACAAACACGCCATACACACACAACACACACCCACACAGTCGCATGACAAACAACACAAACACACACCACCCACAACACTCTATACACAGCACACCACACCCACACTCGCATACACACACCCACACACCTCATACAGCCCACCACCCACTCTCATCCACACATAACACAACACACACTCTCATAACACACCCACACCACTCTCCTACACATACCCACACACTCTCATATAACCACACACACACACCCACACACTCTCATACACACACACACACACACACACAAAAACACACACACACACAACACACACACACTCTCACACACACCACACCCCCAACACACACACACTCTCCTATACACACCAACACTCTCACACACACACACACACAAACACAGGCGAGAGTGAAACACCTGCAGTGTGTTAGAGCCACTGGAGAATCACTCAACCACCACTCACTCGATCATACACCCACCACACACACACACACACTCTCTCTTACACACACACACAAACACACACACAAAACACACACACACACACACACTCACTCTCTATCACACACACAACTCTCTACACCACACACACACACTCTCTCACAACCACACACACACTCTCATACACACACACACACTCTCACACACACACACACACACACACTCTCACACACACACTCACTCTCTCTCACACACACACTCTCTCACACACACACTCTCACCCGAGCGCCGATTCCGAAGCCGAAGCTGTGGGTGCAGATGTCGTGGTCGCGCCTCCGAAGCCTGTGCCAGGAAGACCTGTAACCGTGACAACAGCTGGTGAGCGCCTGTAACTGTGACAACAGCTGGTGAGCGCCTGTAACCGTGACAACCGTCTCAGCATAAAGCGGAGCATCTGAAGGAATGCTGGGAAAGCATGACTGTCGATAAGCACATGCATGTGATGCTGATGATTAGGCCGTGGCCTAATGCTTAGAGAGTCGAACTTGTAAAGCAAAGATCGTGGGTTCGAGTCTGGATACAGGTGGGAGTGATACAGCGCTCTCTTCCACCGTGAGACCCTCGAGCAAGAACCGGACAAACTCTGAGTGTGGGACCATACCGAACTACACGTCACGTCCTTTCCTTCAACTTTCACGATTCGACTCATTCACAAGCTTGCAATTTTATTCAATTACAAATTCTCTTCGCTGTGGATCAGGTGCCGTGCACGCCTCTGAACTAAAGCTGTCAGACATTCACTACATTACTACAACACTGAAGGTTAAATGAACTGATTTGTATACAAACACCTGAATTACACTCAGTGAAGTTACAGATACATAATATTTCTACTCCAATTCCTATTTTTGAATTATAAATAGCGGCTGTCATAAAAAACTGGACGGATTTATTCAAACATAACTTAGCACTGAAGAACACTAAACTTGATAATGAATATGTTATATGGTGCATACTGTTTAGAAAATCTCAGTTTCTTCCGAGGTAAACCTGATGTTATTGTTAGCAGGCGGCTGGCTATATTAGCATCTCACACACAATACTGACTGCAGGAACCTTCGGATGTTCATTCGTGTTTATTTCAGCGGGCGCAGGGATCTGTCACTCACATTAAACAGCACTTATTGTCTGAATATTGTAAGAAAATGGACAGAATTTGAAATCTGAGACTTTGTTTCATATCTAAAACATCAAAGCACAAAGCTAATTGCGATTTATTGGATGCGAGGCGATATAATGTTCCCTTCACTGACTGAGAACAGGCCAGACTAATCGATTCTTGGGCTTTGAGACTCGATATCGTCTTGTTCAAATACAAATCGATATTTTAGCCAGCCCTAGTAATGACGTCACGAACACGAGGATGAGGATGATTTACAGAGAAGCTTCATCTTCATCAAACACGTGTCACAGCTAATCGACTTCTGGCCGACTCCTCGTGTATTCATATATTCTACAGCTTTCATATGAAACTATGAAAGCTCATCGGAACTGAGAAACAGAGTTTAATTGCACTCACTCGCGCCGCTGAAGTTGAACGCCATGTTTCCGGTCCCGCCGCGATACAGTCCGACCGGAAACAGAACCGTCCACAAGTGGTTCCCACGCGCGCAGTCGCTGCTGACCGAGAAGTGCACACGAACACAGCCCTGCGAGCCTGTGTCTGATGTCTGCGGCTGTGTGTTCTAGTAAAGAGCACTGATGATGAAACACTGAGAAAACGAACAGCACCTTAATGAACTCAGTGTTTTCATTCGAATGGTTTTCTGTGTGAAACTTTGCACATTGCGTTTATATTCTGGCTTCATCTGCTTGCCTGTACAACATGTACATCATAAGATGTTTACCCACAACCTCATGCCCAAACCTAGCCCTCATCACTAACTGGGCAGCATGCCTTCTCTGGCCTTTGAATGGTTCATTAATATCATCATGACATCTTTCCCAGTGTCTTCATTGTCTCCACAACCAGCAGCCGCATCATATATTGATGTACATCTAGTTTCTGTTATTGGATGACCTACTCAATAAAAACCCAACAAGAGAAACTTAATCAACAGCTACTATTACAGAGAAAGAGAAAGAGTTCAGCAGCTGCAGACTCGGCAATATCAGACCAACAAGAGCTAACCGCTGCTGCACTCGCTGCCTTTGATTTTGCAGAACTATTATATTCGTATAGAATGAGATGTAAAGAGCTGTGAACTACCGGAAGTGATCAGGTTTAGTTAAGAGAGGTCCGGACTAACCCAAGGACAGCAGGACTCACTGAAGGGGTCCCGAACTAAGCAGCTTTGGGGAAACACAGCCCTGCTCGTCACTGACGGTCTGTCTATTTTCTACAAAGCAAATCAAAATCAACACGTTTGAACATTAACTAAAAGTTTTATTAACATTGCATTGTTTACAAAACCAGCAGAAACACAAAGATGAACGTAAATCATCAGATGCTGAGCCGTTCCTCAAAAAGAGGCCAGTTCTAAAACACCTCACGTGGCTTAATGCATCAAAACAGCGTTTTATGAACGACTAAACTCAATAAAGACTGCTAATAAATCACATTTTACAGACAAACAGATATGAGCCATAACACAGACTGAACGTGTTTAATTCACGACAAACGTTCAGACAAACTTGAGTTAGGTCTTTTAAAAACACTGTGTTTTCCTCGTAACGTTTTCTATGGGAGGAAAGCGCTTAATGTGTAATTAAACACGTTCAGTCTGTATTATGGCTCATATCTGTTTGTCTGTACATTATATGCTTTATTAATAATGCGTTTATGCATTATTAATCAAGCACAGTTTTAGTGCATTAAGCCACGAAGCGTTTTAGGATGTCCCAAAAGAGAAACCCTTCCTGAAGCAGAAGCAGAACCTCGGGTCTGGGATCAGATCTCTACAGCGAGGTTATCTCCGGGCCGTGCGCTTCAGCTGCGTCCTCTTCTTCAGCTCTGTGAGGCGCAGCTTCTTCTTGGATCTCTGTGGTTCTGGAGGCTGCAGCTGGACCGCAGGATCTCTGGGCTCGGCTGGAGTCGAGAACACGTCGTCCGTCACGTCTCTGGCCAGCACCTCCTGCTCCTCCGAGCGCTTCTCCTTCAGGATCTGCTTCACCGTCTGCCGCTGCTTCTGCCGGGCCGCTGTGGCCTGTCGGATCACGCGCCGGTGCTGGACACACATCACACACAACACCAGCCTGAGACACGGTTTATTCACCACGTTTGACCGATTCTCAGTTTTTATGATTTTTTACTAGTCCACTTGAAAATGTAACTACAACATGATTCAGTAACTGGTTCTTTATTAACCCTCTAGTTAAAGAAAATTCTACTTCCAGAGCAGCACACATGAAGCGGTCGACGTGATGTAAAGCACTTGTTTAATAGCTTTGCAGAAAAGATGCATGAACTACAGCTACATCTTGTCTTATACATGTTATATGTTCAGAAATAATAAGAGGAAAAGGTAAGTCAAGGTAATTCAAATTCAAAACAGCTGAAGGAATAACAGCAGATTATTATTAACTATAAATGTTCTGTAAAACAGCAGCTTTCAGTCTGTCACCGTGATGCAAACATGAAATATCAGACACACAGTAGTAGTTACAGGTTTTTTATTCGCTTGCGCTGCTTTTCTATAGTTTGTTCTGTGTAAACATGGACGTGTTTGACGGCTGCGCTCGCGTCTCTTGCATGAAACGGTATTCTAGAAACACTGCGCTCAAGTTAAGAGAAGTTCACTCGTCTTCTTCATGTGTTTGCTCTTCCGCTGCCGCTGCACATCTTATATCACACCATTCGTGTGTGTGAATGGTGTCTCGTGATACGAGCGCTTTATCATTCTGTTCTCTTCACTGTTATCATTGGCAGTGTCTAATTCTAACGTTTGGTAACATTTCTATTCACAATCACGATACTTTGATTTCTAAAAATAAAATCGTGGCAAAACATTAAATTCGAAGTAAATGATCAAATGTGAAGAATGTCCCAGGCCTAGTGAGGAAGAGCGCGGTGCTGAAGAGTCTTACCATGTTCGGAGACTGGAAGTGAGGGTTCTCGTACAGCGTGGGTCCGCCGAAGCTGCCCTGGAAGACTTTGATGAGATTCAAGACGAACCGCGGGCCGATCTCCACCAGAGACGCGTCTTCTTCGATGATCTGCGGACGACAATCACAGAATCCTTCAGAAACTGCGGCTGACGCAAACAGCCTGGCGCTGGAGCTGCGCTGCTCACCTGATAGTTCCTGAACCAGATCCTGTGCTCAGCGATGGTGAAGCTCAGAACGTGATCCACAAACGGCTGACTCTTCGGGTGATACCGAGGCGTCGAGAAGATCTGCAAGAACCACACTCGAGCCGTCAGAACGTGTTCAGTAATTATGAGCCGTGCGAGGAAATTACACACGCATCAGTGTTCAAAATGAACGTGTCTGAAAGCAGTCAGTGTTTCTGCTCATCTGTTTCTCAGCACCAGTGCTTTAATAATGAACGAGGAGGATCAAACACAGTGGGCTGAGAATGTATTACTACATATCCTCTCCATACACTTCACACACACACAGGGCGTGATGTGCACATAATTCAGTCATTCTGCAGCAAAAACTGAAAGAGGGATTAATGTTGAAATAAACCTGAGTGAAGAGCTCCTTCAGCAGCGCGTAATGCGGCTCCTTGTCAAATTTCTATGAAATGACAGACAAACATCATCATCATCTTCATCATCATCAGTTGCACACGCGTGTGATCCGCAAGCATGTTCCACTCACCGGGTCGAAGGACAGCAGCGGTCTGGAGCCTTTCAGACAGTTTCCGGTCATTTTCAGCTCAGCCAGTGTGTGAACTACAAACACAAAATCAGTCATCATTACATCGAAACAAGAGTTCAGTGTGAAGTCATTTCAGAACTCAAGACTTTCTCCTCAGTCTCTAAAAACAGCAGAACTGTGACAGCTCATTAACATAATCACCCACATCTACATCAATCATCGCAGAGCTCATTTACATACAAACATCCTAAAGGCCCAGCTGTTTAATTAAGAGAGAGGAATGAAGAAGAGTTGAATAAATGACAACTGTTGGATTCACACAACATTAGCAGACCAGTCGACTAAAGTGAATAAACTGACATTTAATCATTATTAATATAAAAAGCACACGACATGATCTAGTCTAAGCTTGTCAAATAACTGAATGAAAGAAATCACACCGTTCTGTACGAGGAACTTGGCCGACGGTCCGTGAGGGACGTTTGAGATCCTGTAAGAGAAGAGCAGACGAGATCTCAGCACACACCGCTGACTCATGATGAGCATATTATCTCACTGACATGTCGCTCACCACATATAAAGATCCTGTTTCTTCTTGGCTTCAAAGAAGATGCATTTATTGCAGTTTTTGATTTCACACACCTGAAACACAGCAGCTGTTAGAATCAGACGTCAAAACCCGAATCACGAGACTACAGAACGCTTTCTGCTCAAGTACCTCGTTCACCACAAAGAGCTTGTCTTTTCTGTCCATCTTGGTGTCTGGAAGAAAACAAAGCCAGAGTGATATTTGGTTGATTGTCTGGTTAGTGCTGGTTTAGCTGGTTAGTGCGGCCGGTCTGATGTGGTTTACCAGCTTTGCTGTGTGGCATCATGGTCCGCAGATCCATCATCAGGTGCCTCGTCCTGAAGCTGATCCCACGAGAAGAAAACACCAACACTCGCTCCTTATTCGTCCATTTGCCCTGAAGAACATGAATATGAATAAGATTATACACATGACACTGGTTTACACTAATACACACTAATATACACACACCAAAATACACACACACACCAAAATACCAAAATACACACACACACCAAATACACACACACCCAAAATAACCAAATAACACACACACACAACACAAACACATACACACACACACAACACACACACACACTGGTATTCTGTGTAGTTTTTTCGAGGTGTGTGTTTTGTGTGTGTGTGTGTGTATATTCCGTGTAGTTTTAAACATACCCGCGGCGTATAATTCCGTGTAGGGTTTAATGCTGCGTGTGTTGTGTGTGTGTTTGGGGGGGGTTGGTAATTTATTCCATGTAGTTTTGACGCGTCTCTTGCATGTATATTCCTTGTATTTACTTGTTGCGCATGAGATTCCTTGTAGTTTAACGTGCGCGCGTATATTCCTTGTAGTTTAACGTGTGCACGTATATTCCTTGTAGTTTACCGTGTGCGCAAATATTCCTTGTAGTTTAACGTGTGCGCATATATTCCTTGTAGTTTAACGTGCGTGCGTATATTCCTTGTAGTTTACCGTGCGTGCGTATATTCCTTGTAGTTTACCGTTCGCGCGTATATTCCTTGTAGTTTAACGTGTGCGCGTATATTCCTTGTAGTTTATCACGCGCGCGTATATTCCTTGTAGTTTATCACACACGCGTATATTCCTTGTAGTTTACCGTGTGTGCGTATATTCCTTGTAGTTTAACGTGTGCGCGTATATTCCTTGTAGTTTAACGTGTGTGTGTATATTCCATGCAGTTTAACGCGCGTGTGTGCGGATATTCCGTGCAGTTTAACGCGCGTGTGTGCGGATATTCCTTGTAGTTTAACGGGCGTGTGCGCGGATATTCCTTGTAGTTTAACGGGCGTGCGTATATTCCATGTAGTTTAACGCGAGTGTGTATATTCCGTGTAGTTTAACGCAAGTGTGTGTATATTCCGTGTAGTTTGACTCGAGTGTGTGTATATTCCGTGTAGTTTAACGCGCGTGTGCGCGTATATTCTGTGTAGTTTGACGCGAGTGTGTATATTCCGTGTAGTTTGACGCGCGTGTGTATATTCCGTGTAGTTTGACGCGAGTGTGTATATTCCGTGTAGTTTGACGCGAGTGTGTGTGTATATTCCGTGTAGTTTGACTCGAGTGTGTGTATATTCCGTGTAGTTTGACGCGCGTGTGTATATTCCATGTAGTTTGACGCGAGTGTGTATATTCCGTGTAGTTTGACGCGAGTGTGTGTATATTCCGTGTAGTTTGACTCGAGTGTGTGTATATTCCGTGTAGTTTAACGCGAGTGTGTGTGTATATTCCGTGTAGTTTAACGCGAGTGTGTGTGTGTGTATTCCGTTAGTTTAACGCGAGTGTGTTTGTATATCCGTGTAGTTTAACGCGAGTTTGTGTGTGTGTGTATTCCCGTGTATTTAAAACCCGAGTGTGTGTCATACTCCGTGTAGTTTTTAAGAAAAACCGCGAGTGTGTATAGTCGTGTTATTTGACGCAGTGTGTGTGTGTGTGTGTATATCCTTGTAGGTTTACCGCGAGTGTATTTCCGTGGAGTTTGCCTCGAGTGTGTGTGTATATTCCTGTAGTTTAAACGCGAGTGTGTGTATATTCTTGAGTTTTGAGCGGCGAGTGTGTGTGGTAGCTTTCCGGGGATTTAACGCGAGTTATATTCCTGTATTTTGAAACGTGAAGATGTGTATATTCCGTGTAGTTTGGCGCGAGTGTGTATATTCCGTGTAGTTTGACGCGAGTGTGTATATTCCGTGTAGTTTAACGCGAGTGTGTGTGTGTATATTCCGTGTAGTTTGACTCGAGTGTGTGTATATTCCGTGTAGTTTAACACGCGCGTGTGCGTATATTCCGTGTAGTTTAATGCGCGTGTGCGCGTATATTCTGTGTAGTTTGACGCGAGTGTGTATATTCCGTGTAGTTTAACGCGAGTGTGTATATTCCGTGTAGTTTAACGCGAGTGGTATATTCCGTGTAGTTGACGCGAGTGTGTGGTGTGTGTATATTCCGTGTAGTTTAAACGTGCTGCGTATGATGCCATGTATTTTAACGCGCGTGTGTGTATTCCGTGTAGTTTAACGCGAGTGTGTATATTCCGTGTAGTTTAACGTGCGTGTGTATATTCCGTGTAGTTTAACGCGAGTGTGTGTGTATATTCCGTGTAGTTTTACACACACGTGTGGATATACTGTGTAGCTTGACGCGAGTGTGTGTGTGTGTGTGTATATTCCGTGTAGTTTAACGCGAGTGTGTGTGTATATTCCGTGTAGTTTAACGCGAGTGTATATTCCGTGTAGTTTGACGCGAATGTGTGTGTGTGTATATTCCGTGTAGTTTAACACGCGCGAGTGTGTGTGTAATTCCAGTTGTGAGTTTACGTCCGTGCTTATATTCCCATGTAATTAACGCGCGTGTGTGTGTGTATATTCCGTGTAGTTTAACGCGCACGTGCGCGTATATTCAGTGCAGTTTAACGCGCACGTGCGCGTATATTCCGTGCAGTTTAACGCGCACGTGCGCGTATATTCCGTGCAGTTTAACGCGCGGAGTTGCGCTTATTTCCGTGTAGTTTAACTCGAGTGTGTGTGTGTGTAGATTCAGTGTAGTTTAAACGCGAGTGTGTTTGTGTGTATATTCGTGTAGTTTACGTGCGTGCTTATATTCCATGTATTTAAACGCGATTGTGTGTATTTCCGTGTAGTTTAAAACTGCGAGTGGTTGTCTATCCGTGTAGTTTAACGTGCGTGGCGTATATTCCATGTCAGTTGTAAACGCGAGTGTTGTATATTCGGTAGTTTAAACGCGGTGTGTATATTTCCGTGTATTTTACGCGAAGTGTGTGTGTGTGGTGTATATTCCATGTCGTTTAACGCGCGTGTGTATATTCCATGTAGTTTAACGCGCGTGTGTGTGTGTGTGTGTATATTCCGTGTAGTTTAACGCGCATGTGCGTGTATATTCCGTGCAGTTTAACTCGCATGTGCGCGTATATTCCGTGTAGTTTAACGCGCGTGTGTGTGCGCGTATATTCCGTGTAGTTTAACGCGCGTGTGTGTGCGCGTATATTCCGTGCAGTTTAACGCGCATGTGCGCGTATATTCCGTGTAGTTTGACGCGAGTATGTGTGTATATATTCCGTGTAGTTTAACGCGCGTGTGCGCGTATATTCCGTGTAGTTTAACGCGAGTGTATATTCCGTGTAGTTTGACGCGCGTGTGTATATTCCGTTAGTTAACGCGAGTGGTGTATATTCCGTGTAGTTTAAAAAACGCTAGTTTGTATATTCCGTGTAGTTTGACGCGAATGTGTGTATATTCCGTGTAGTTTGACGCGAGTGTGTATATTCCGTGTAGTTTGACGCGAGTGTGTGTATATTCCGTGTAGTTTGACGCGAGTGTGTGTGTGTATATTCCGTGTAGTTTGACGCGAGTGTGTGTATATTCCGTGTAGTTTGACGCGAGTGTGTGTATATTCCGTGTAGTTTGACGCGAGTGTGTGTATATTCCGTGTAGTTTGACGCGAGTGTGTGTGTATATTCCGTGTAGTTTGACGCGAGTGTGTGTGTGTATATTCCGTGTAGTTTAACACGCGCGTGTGCGTATATTCCGTGTAGTTTAATGCGCGTGTGCGCGTATATTCTGTGTAGTTTGACGCGAGTGTGTATATACCGTGTAGTTTGACGCGAGTGTGTGTACATTCCGTGTAGTTTGACGCGAGTGTGCATATTCCGTGTAGTTTAGCGCGAGTGTGTGTATATTCCGTGTAGTTTAACACGCGCGTGTGCGTATATTCCGTGTAGTTTAATGCGCGTGTGCGCGTATATTCTGTGTAGTTTGACGCGAGTGTGTATATTCCGTGTAGTTTGACGCGTGTGTGTATATTCCGTGTAGTTTGACGCGAGTGTGTGTATATTCCGTGTAGTTTGACGCGAGTGTGTGTATATTCCGTGTAGTTTGACGCGAGTGTGTGTATATTCCGTGTAGTTTAACGCAAGTGTGTGTATATTCCGTGTAGTTTGACGCGAGTGTGAGTGTGTATATTCCGTGTAGTTTGACGCGAGTGTGTGTGTGTATATTCCGTGTAGTTTGACGCGAGTGTGTGTATTCCGTGTAGTTTGACGCGAGTGTGCATATTCCGTGTAGTTTAGCGCGAGTGTGTGTATATTCCGTGTAGTTTAACACGCGCGTGTGCGTATATTCCGTGTAGTTTAATGCGCGTGTGCGCGTATATTCTGTGTAGTTTGACGCGAGTGTGTGTGTCTGTATATTCCGTGTAGTTTGACACGAGTGTGTGTGTCTGTATATTCCGTGCAGTTTGACGCGAGTGTGTGTGTCTGTATATTCCGTGCAGTTTGACGCGAGTGTGTGTGTCTGTATATTCCGTGTAGTTTGACGCGAGTGTGAGTGTGTATATTCCGTGTAGTTTGACGCGAGTGTGTGTGTGTGTATATTCCGTGTAGTTTGACGCGAGTGTGAGTGTGTATATTCCGTGTAGTTTGACACGAGTGTGTGTGTCTGTATATTCCGTGCAGTTTGACGCGAGTGTGTGTGTCTGTATATTCCGTGCAGTTTGACGCGAGTGTGTGTGTCTGTATATTCCGTGCAGTTTGACGCGAGTGTGTGTGTCTGTATATTCCGTGTAGTTTGACACGAGTGTGTGTGTCTGTATATTCCGTGTAGTTTGACACGAGTGTGTGTGTCTGTATATTCCGTGCAGTTTGACGCGAGTGTGTGTGTCTGTATATTCCGTGCAGTTTGACGCGAGTGTGTGTGTCTGTATATTCCGTGTAGTTTGACACGAGTGTGTGTGTCTGTATATTCCGTGTAGTTTGACGCGAGTGTGTGTGTGTGTATATTCTGTGTAGTTTGACGCGAGTGTGTGTGTCTGTATATTCCGTGCAGTTTGACGCGAGTGTGTGTGTCTGTATATTCCGTGCAGTTTGACGCGAGTGTGTGTGTCTGTATATTCCGTGCAGTTTGACGCGAGTGTGTGTGTCTGTATATTCCGTGTAGTTTGACGCGAGTGTGAGTGTGTATATTCCGTGTAGTTTGACACGAGTGTGTGTGTCTGTATATTCCGTGCAGTTTGACGCGAGTGTGTGTGTCTGTATATTCCGTGCAGTTTGACGCGAGTGTGTGTGTCTGTATATTCCGTGCAGTTTGACGCGAGTGTGTGTGTCTGTATATTCCGTGTAGTTTGACGCGAGTGTGTGTATATACTGTGTAGTTTGACGCGAGTGTGTGTGTGTGTGTATATTCCGTGTAGTTTGACACGAGTGTGTGTGTCTGTATATTCCGTGCAGTTTGACGCGAGTGTGTGTGTCTGTATATTCCGTGTAGTTTGACGCGAGTGTGAGTGTGTATATTCCGTGTAGTTTGACACGAGTGTGTGTGTCTGTATATTCCGTGTAGTTTGACGCGAGTGTGAGTGTGTATATTCCGTGTAGTTTGACGCGAGTGTGTGTGTGTATATTCCGTGTAGTTTGACGCGCGTGTGTATATTCCATGTAGTTTAACGCGAGTGTGTATATTCCGTGTAGTTTAACGCGAGTGTGTGTGTGTATATTCCGTGTAGTTTGACGCGAGTGTGAGTGTGTATATTCCGTGTAGTTTGACACGAGTGTGTGTGTCTGTATATTCCGTGTAGTTTGACACGAGTGTGTGTGTCTGTATATTCCGTGTAGTTTGACGCGAGTGTGTGTGTGTGTATTCCGTGTAGTTTGACGCGAGTGTGAGTGTGTATATTCCGTGTAGTTTGACGCGAGTGTGTGTGTGTATATTCCGTGTAGTTTGACGCGAGTGTGAGTGTGTATATTCCGTGTAGTTTGACGCGAGTGAGTGTGTGTGTGTATATTCTCTGTAGTTTGACGCGATTGTGAGTGTGTATATTCCGGGTAGTTTGACGCGAGTGGGAGTGGTGTTATATCCTTGTAGTTGTTGACGCGAGTGTGTGTGTGTGTATATTCTGTGTAGTTTGACGCGAGTGTGTGTGTGTATATTCCGTGTAGTTTGACGCGAGTGTGAGTGTGTATATTCCGTGTAGTTTGACGCGAGTGTGAGTGTGTATATTCCGTGTAGTTTGACGCGAGTGTGAGTGTGTATATTCCGTGTAGTTTGACACGAGTGTGTGTGTCTGTATATTCCGTGCAGTTTGACGCGAGTGTGTGTGTCTGTATATTCCGTGCAGTTTGACGCGAGTGTGTGTGTCTGTATATTCCGTGCAGTTTGACGCGAGTGTGTGTGTCTGTATATTCCGTGCAGTTTGACGCGAGTGTGTGTGTCTGTATATTCCGTGCAGTTTGACGCGAGTGTGTGTGTCTGTATATTCCGTGTAGTTTGACGCGAATGTGTGTATATTCCGTGTAGTTTGACTCGAGTGTGTGTATATTCCGTGTAGTTTAACACGCGTGTGCGCGTATATTCCGTGTAGTTTAACGCGAGTGTGTGTGTATATTCCGTGTATTTAAACGCGAGTGTGTGTGTCCGTAGATTCCGTGTAGTTTGACGCAGGTGTTGTATTCTGTGTAGTTTTACAACACGTGTGGTATACGTGTAGCTTTACGCTCGTGTTGTGTGTGTGTGTGGTATATTCCGTGAGTTTACGCGAGTGTGTGGTAATATTCCGTTTAGTTTAACGCTAGTGTGTGTCCTTATATTCCGATGTAGTTTGACGCGAGTGTGTTGTTTCTGTTGTAGTTTTACACACACTTTATATACTGTGTACTTTACGCGAGTGGTTGTGTGTGTGTGTGTATCTGCCTTGTAGTTTGACGCGATGTGTGTGTGTATATTCCGTGTAGTTTGACGCGAGTGTGAGTGTGTATATTCCGTGTAGTTTGACACGAGTGTGTGTGTCTGTATATTCCGTGCAGTTTGACGCGAGTGTGTGTGTCTGTATATTCCGTGTAGTTTGACGCGAGTGTGAGTGTGTATATTCCGTGTAGTTTGACGCGAGTGTGTGTGTGTATATTCTGTGTAGTTTGACGCGAGTGTGTGTGTATTCTGTGTAGTTTTACACACACGTGTGGATATACTACTGGGTAGCTTGAAACGCGAGTGTGTGGTGTGTGTGTGTATATTCCGTTAATTGTGAACTCGAGTGTTTGTGTATATTCCATTAGTTTTTAACACACACGTGTGGATATTCCTGTAGTTTGACCGCGAGTGTGTGTGTATATCCGTGTATTTAACGCTGTGTGTGGGTGTATATTCCGTGTAGTTGACGCGAGTGTGATTGTGTATATTCCGTTTTTTTTGCGTGTGTGTGTGTGTGTGTGTATTCCGTGTAGTTTGACGCGAGTGTGTGTGTCTGTATATTCCGTGTAGTTTGACGCAAAAAAAGAAAAAAAGTGTGTGTGTGTGTGTGTGTGTGTGTTTTTTGCGTGTGTGTGTGTGTGTGTGTATTCCGTGTAGTTTGACGCGAGTGTATATTCCGTGTAGTTTGACGCGAATGTGTGTATATTCCGTGTAGTTTGACGCGAGTGTGTATATTCCGTGTAGTTTGACGCGAGTGTGTATATTCCGTGTAGTTTAACGCGAGTGTGTGTGTGTATATTCCGTGTAGTTTAACGCGAGTGTGTGTGTATATTCCGTGTAGTTTAACGCGAGTGTATATTCCGTGTAGTTTGACGCGAATGTGTGTGTGTGTATATTCCGTGTAGTTTAACGCGAGTGTGTGTATATTCCGTGTAGTTTAACGCAAGTGTGTGTATATTCCGTGTAGTTTGGCGCGAGTGTGTATATTCCGTGTAGTTTAACGCGCGTGTGTGTGTGTGTATATTCCGTGTAGTTTAGCGCGAGTGTGTGTATATTCCGTGTAGTTTAACACGCGCGTGTGCGTATATTCCGTGTAGTTTAATGCGCGTGTGCGCGTATATTCTGTGTAGTTTGACGCGAGTGTGTATATTCCGTGTAGTTTAACGCGAGTGTGTGTGTATATTCCGTGTAGTTTAACGTGCGTGTGTATATTCCGTGTAGTTTAACGCGCGTGTGTGTGTGTGTATATTCCGTGTAGTTTAACGCGAGTGTGTGTGTATATTCCGTGTAGTTTAACGCGAGTGTGTGTGTATATTCCGTGTAGTTTGGCGCGAGTGTGTGTGTATATTCCGTGTAGTTTGGCGCGAGTGTGTGTGTATATTCCGTGTAGTTTAACGTCCGTGCGTATATTCCATGTAGATTAACGCGCGTGTGTGTGTGTGTATATTCCGTGTAGTTTAACGCGCACGTGCGCGTATATTCAGTGCAGTTTAACGCGCACGTGCGCGTATATTCCGTGCAGTTTAACGCGCACGTGCGCGTATATTCCGTGCAGTTTAACGCGCGTGTGCGCGTATATTCCGTGTAGTTTAACACGCGGGGGGCCAAGTGTGTGTGTGTGTATATTCCGTGTAGTTTAACGCGAGTGTGTGTGTGTGTATATTCCGTGTAGTTTAACGTGCGTGCGTATATTCCATGTAGTTTAACGCGAGTGTGTGTATATTCCGTGTAGTTTAACGCGAGTGTGTATATTCCGTGTAGTTTCACTTGCGTGCGGATATTCCATGTAGTTTAACGCGAGTGTGTATATTCCGTGTAGTTTAACGCGAGTGTGTGTATATTCCGTGTAGTTTGACTCGAGTGTGTGTGTGGTGTGTATTTCCATGTAGTTAAAACAACAGCGCGTGTGTATATTCCTGTGTTTAACCGCGCGTGTGTGGTGTGTGTATATTCCGTAGTTTAACGCTCATGTGCGTTGTAATATTCCTTGCAGTTGAACCTCATGTGCGCGTATATTCTCGGTATTTTAACGCACGTGTGGTGTGCGCGTATATTCGCGTGTAGTTTAACGCGCGTGTGTGTGGCGTATCCGTGCAGTTTAAACCGCTCCTTTCGCGAATATTCTCGTGTAGTAGTTTGACGCTTGTGTATATTCCGTGTAGTTTGGCGCGAGTGTGTGTGTATATTCCGTGTAGTTTGACGCGCGTGTGTATATTCCGTGTAGTTTGACGCGCGTGTGTATATTCCGTGTAGTTTGACGCGAGTGTGTATATTCCGTGTAGTTTAACGCGAGTGTGTATATTCCGTGTAGTTTGACGCGAGTATGTGTGTATATATTCCGTGTAGTTTGACGCGAGTGTGTATATTCCGTGTAGTTTAACGCAAGTGTGTGTATATTCCGTGTAGTTTGACTCGAGTGTGTGTATATTCCGTGTAGTTTAACACGCGCGTGTGCGTATATTCCGTGTAGTTTAATGCGCGTGTGCGCGTATATTCTGTGTAGTTTGACGCGAGTGTGTATATTCCGTGTAGTTTAACGCGAGTGTGTATATTCCGTGTAGTTTAACGCGAGTGTATATTCCGTGTAGTTTGACGCGAATGTGTGTATATTCCGTGTAGTTTGACGCGAATGTGTGTGTGTGTATATTCCGTGTAGTTTGGCGCGAGTGTTTGTGTGTATTTCCGTGTAGTTTGACGCGAGTTTGTATATTCCGTGTAGTTTTTGACGCGAGTGTGTTTAGTATCCCGTGTAGTTTTGATCCGCGGTGTGTGTGTATATTGCGTGTAGTTTGACGCGAGTGTGTGTGTGTATATTGGCCGTGTAGTTTGACGCGAGGTGTGTTGATATTCCGTGTAGTTTGACACCCGCGCGTGTGTGTGTGTATATTCCGTGTAGTTTGACGCGCGTGTGTATATTCCGTGTAGTTTGACGCGAGTGTGTATATACCGTGTAGTTTGACGCGAGTGTGTGTATATTCCGTGTAGTTTGACGCGAGTGTGTGTATATTCCGTGTAGTTTAACGCGAGTGTGTGTGTATATTCCGTGTAGTTTAACGCGAGTGTGTGTGTGTGTATTCCGTGTAGTTTGACGCGAGTGTGAGTGTGTATATTCCGTGTAGTTTGACGCGAGTGTGAGTGTGTATATTCCGTGTAGTTTGACGCGAATGTGTGTATATTCCGTGTAGTTTGACGCGTGTGTGTATATTCCGTGTAGTTTGGCGCGAGTGTGTGTATATTCCGTGTAGTTTGACGCGCGTGTGTGTTCCTGTATATATGTCCGTGATAGTTTGACCGCGTGTTGTGTGTCTGTATTTCCGGTAGTTTGAACGCTAGTGTGTGTGTGTGTATATTCCGTGTAGTTTGGCGCGAGTGTGTGTGTGTATATTCCGTGTAGTTTGACGCGAGTGTGAGTGTGTATATTCCGTGTAGTTTGACACGAGTGTGTGTGTCTGTATATTCCGTGCAGTTTGACGCGAGTGTGTGTGTCTGTATATTCCGTGTAGTTTGACGCGAGTGTGAGTGTGTATATTCCGTGTAGTTTGACGCGAGTGTGTGTGTGTGTATTCCGTGTAGTTTAACGCGAGTGTGTATTCCGTGTAGTTTGACGCGAGTGTGTGTGTCTGTATATTCCGTGCAGTTTGACGCGAGTGTGTGTGTCTGTATATTCCGTGTAGTTTGACACGAGTGTGTGTGTCTGTATATTCCGTGCAGTTTGACGCGAGTGTGTGTGTCTGTATATTCCGTGAAAAAAATAGTTTGCAAACTCGAGTGTGGTATAGTCCTTAGAAACTATTAATATGACGCGAGGTTGTGTGTCTTTAGATTACTTGTAGTTTGAACTGAGAGTGTGTGTGTGGTATATTCTGATGTAGTTTGACGCGATAGTGATTGTGTATATTCCGAGGTAGTTGCTGAAACAGCAGTGTGAGTGAGTTAACCGTGTATTTGACCGAGTGTGTGTGTCTGTAATCTCGTGCAGTTTGAAACGCGAGTGTGAGTGTGTATATCCGTGTATTTTTGACGCTATGTGAGTGGTGTATTTCCGTGTAGTTTGAACGCGGAGTGTGAGTGTGTAATATTCGCGTGTAGTTTTGACGCTAGTGTCGTGTGTATATTCGGGTAGTTTTGAACCCGCGAGTGTGAGTGTTTATATTTCCGTGTAGTTTTGACCTAGTGTGAGTGTCTGTAGATTCCGTGGAGTTTGACGGCGAGTGTGAGTGTCTGTATATCCGTGTAGTTTTGACGCAGTGTGTTTGTGTGTAATTCCTTGTAGTTTGACGCTAGTGTGTGTATATGTCACTGTGTTTGAACCGTCGAGTGTGGTGGCCTTAATATTCCGGTAGTTTGACGCGCGAGTGTGGTGTGTTATTCCTTGTAGTTTGACGCGGTGTGAGTGTGTTATCCGTGTAGTTTGACGGAGTGTGAGTGTGTATGTCCGTTAGTTTGACGCGAGTGGTGGTGTCTGTTATTTTCCGTGCAGTTTGCGGCGAGGTGATGTGATATTCCGTGTATTTTGACGCGAGTGTGAGGTGTATATTCCGTGTATTTTGAACGCGAGTGTGAGTGGTGTATCTTCCGTGTGATTTGACGCGAGTGTGATTGTGTATTTCCGTGTAGTTTGACCGCGAGTGTGAGTGTGTATAGTCCGTTGGGTAGTTTGACGCTAGTGTGGTGTGTATATTCAGTGTAGTTTTACACGAGTGTGAGTGTGTATTCCGTGTAGTTTGAAACGCAGTGTGTGGCTGGTATATTCGGCGTGCATTGACGCGATTGTGATGTGTATTTCCGTGTAGTTTGACGCAGTGTGTGTGTGTATTCCGTGTAGTTTGACGCGAGTGTGAGTGTGTATATTCCGTGTAGTTTGACGCAAGTGTGTGTGTGTATATTCCGAGTAGTTTGACGCAAGTGTGTGTGTGTATATTCCGAGTAGTTTGACGCGAGTGTGTGTGTGTATATTCCGTGTAGTTTGACGCGAATGTGTGTGTGTGTATATTCCGTGTAGTTTGACGCGAGTGTGTGTGTGTCAGTACCTTGTCTGGTGTAGTGTGCGTGTGTGTGTGTGTGTGTGTATTCCGTGTAGTTTGACGCGAGTGTGAGTGTGTATATTCCGTGTAGTTTGACGCGAATGTGTGTATATTCCGTGTAGTTTGACTCGAGTGTGTGTATATTCCGTGTAGTTTAACGCAAGTGTGTGTATATTCCGTGTAGTTTGACGCGAGTGTGTGTGTGTATATTCCGTGTAGTTTAACGCGAGTGTGTGTGTCCGTATATTCCGTGTAGTTTGACGCGAGTGTGTGTGTCCCTGTATATTCCTTAGTTTGACGTCAGTGTGTGTGTGTGTATATTCTGTGTAGTTTGACGCGAGTGTGTGTGTGTGTATATTCCGTGTAGTTTGACGCGAGTGTGAGTGTGTATATTCCGTGTAGTTTGACACGAGTGTGTGTGTCTGTATATTCCGTGCAGTTTGACGCGAGTGTGTGTGTCTGTATATTCCGTGTAGTTTGACGCGAGTGTGTGTGTATATTCCGTGTAGTTTGACGCGAGTGTGTGTGTGTATATTCTGTGTAGTTTGACGCGAGTGTGTGTGTATTCTGTGTAGTTTTACACACACGTGTGGATATACTGTGTAGCTTGACGCGAGTGTGTGTGTGTGTGTGTATATTCCGTGTAGTTTAACACGCGCGTGTGCGTATATTCCGTGTAGTTTAATGCGCGTGTGCGCGTATATTCTGTGTAGTTTGACGCGAGTGTGTATATACCGTGTAGTTTGACGCGAGTGTGTGTACATTCCGTGTAGTTTGACGCGAGTGTGAGTGTGTATATTCCGTGTAGTTTGACACGAGTGTGTGTGTCTGTATATTCCGTGCAGTTTGACGCGAGTGTGTGTGTCTGTATATTCCGTGCAGTTTGACGCGAGTGTGTGTGTCTGTATATTCCGTGCAGTTTGACGCGAGTGTGTGTGTCTGTATATTCCGTGTAGTTTGACGCGAGTGTGAGTGTGT
>JADLZN010008639.1:0-40078 GCA_018155175.1 Sinocyclocheilus anophthalmus
GCGGGGTCACATTTGAAGAGGTGGAGACTATGATGATCAGTGAAATGTGGTTTTGATGACTTTTGCTTTCAATTAGCTAGTGTTATCAGATTGCCATCTATGTCACTTGGAGTGATTGACATCCTTTTAACAACCTTGCAATTGACATAAGAGAAAATCCAGTGTAATTTGGCTAATGCAGGAAACTACTGCGAAACAAAATAGCAAAAGTTACATCGTTATGAGCCTAAAATGTATTATTTTCCTGTTTTTCACCAGTAAAGAGTAGTTGTATCATTTTATTGACCTTTCCATTTGATTCCTGGTGTCAGAATTATATGAAAAGGGGGTTCATTTGTCTTTGTATGTTGCATGGTTCAGGGTTTATGAAAATCTGTGTTTTTTGCCACTCGTGATGACATCATTTCAAGATGGCTGCCAAATGAACCCCATGGGACATTAGTTGACCGTGGCAACATCAAAAATTCTTAACTAGACACCATTAGGGTCCCAAAAAAAAACAGGTTACAAAAAACTGCCAAGCGGGTGCATGGGAACCTATTCTTCCTGCTCTACTAAATTGTTAAACTGTTATCGTATGAGATGAGATTCATTGCCTCCTCATTTCCCTTGTCATAGTTAAACCTATTGCAACACTTTCTGCTCTACTGGTGGTACACAGAATTCAAAGACCATTAACAAATCTAATCTATTTGAGAATCTAACAAGGTCTGAGTGATTGCACTCAAATTCAATTGCACAATGACTGATGTGATTTCTCTCTCCAGTGTTGATGCAGCGGATAGGTTTGGACTTGTTTTGTTCTCTAGCAGCTCAGAGATGTCTAACACTAATGGACTAAACTCCTAAGGCTGGTATAAGAAGTGCAGAGTACATATCTGGGTCTGATTTGAGCCACAGTTATTGGTTATTTTTAACAGCAATTAGGAGTTAAAAAGTAAGATTCTCAACATTTTTAGAGTGTTTTCTGATGTTGAATGCACCGTTGGAGAAACTAACCATCTAGTAACGACTGTTTCCCGAATTGGTTCAACAATATAGGACTGCTGTTTCACGGTTCCTGTACACATTTATGCACATGCGCACTCTTCAAAATGGCACTGATTGTTGACACACTAAAATGTATAGATTGAAACATACGTATTCAAATGGAATGAATAATTTACATGTAACGTGGGGAGCGTGAAGGCAGGGTTGGATCCAAATGCCGCTTTATTAAATCAGCGTAGTCAAGTACAAGCAAGGGTCAATGACCAGCGAACAGTAGCATGAGGGCAGACAAAAGAGTAATCCACAACAGGCAGAATGTCGAATACAGGAAAAGACTAAACAGGACTGTAAAGGAACGCTCGGTATGAAGCACAGACAAACAATACTTTGCAGTGAGTGCGTGTGAGTGAGCAACATTTATGGTGCTCCTGATGGAGAACATGTGTGTGTGTGTGTGTGTGTGTGTTTGTGTGTGTGTGTGTGTGTGTGTGTGTGTGTCATTAGTTTTCCAGGTACGGGGCTTGTGGGAAATGTAGTCCATGGTGAGAATTGACCGGTTTCATGACAATACAATGCACTGCATGTTAGCTTGCTTATTTTGTCCAAGAGCATGATCTATTTAAGTCCACGTCTTACTAACAAGAAACTACACTTTTAACCACAGGTCGAGATCTGTAGTTCCAACCAAGCAAGTTTAAGATGCTGTTAGGGAATGTTGTACTATGGTTTCAGAAAACACAGTATTGTTGAGCTATGTTGGTAATGATGGAATTTGCGACCCTAATTGGCAATGCTTATAGGAGATGTATCCCTAAGCAATGTGAAACAATTTAATTTCTAACAGATCACAAAGGAAGGGACAAAAAGACAAAAGCTAGAATAATACCGAAAACACTGAATTGATTTGTTAATGAATATACATTTATTTAGACACTCTCGTGTCATTCCAACATGTATGACATTCTTTTTACTGTGCAACAAAAAATATATATATATACGATGCTCTCACGTGTCTGGTCTGTTTTCAGTTCCATTGTTTCTTTCATTTGACCTATAGTTTTCAGTTTGTCTAGTTAAAAGGTTAGTTCTCACCTGTTTCTGTTTCTCATTACACCTGGTTATTTAAGCCCTATGTTTCCCTTTGTTCAGTGTTCGGTATTGTTTGTTTTTCAGTTGCTGTGTTGTGGATTCACATGATTATTCCCATTGGATTCATTATTAAAGACTTTTTATTTGCTGAATACTGCTCTTTTGTCGTGCACTTTATACAGCAACCCATTGCAGATACAAAGTCACTGAGATACAATGCTGTTTGAATCACAGCATTCTTCAAAATATCTTTTGTGCTCCATAGAAGAAAGGAAAGTCATACAACAAATATTGTCGTTTACTGTAAGTCATATCATCAACAAGAAACCAACGAGAAATATCCCATGACTCAATGAACTGTACAGTGCACTTCAATTACAACAGCGAATCAACAGAACATTAGAAAATGATCAGCTTGATTCAACAAAGTTCACTTAAAAAAAAGACGCATGATGACTTTCATTTGTGCAAACATTCCCATCGAGACCAGGCAGCGCATGCCTGAATTCATTTTCATTTGAATGCAAAGCGAGGGCATATAACCTCTTCTGACTCATGACATTTCGTTTGAAAGTTTTAATCCTTTCCGAAGTTTCTCTTATATAGAGAAATTTGACCACATTTACATGCTTAAAAATATTACAGTATGAATCTGAATTTACTCATGTTCAGTCAGCGTCAAGCGTACATTTTGAAGCCAGGAGGAGACTGATTTTAATTATTTAACAAATATAAAAAAAAAGATATTCTAAAGATACTAAGATAAATGAACAAATATACAGACAGACAAACTCTAGCAGTCTCATATTTGAAAGGTTACTGGCTTGCATTTTCTAATTTATCCTTTTATCCTCATCTGCTGTCATAATGGACATGAATGAGGATAAATGTTTAGATTAAAATACCAAAATGCAGTGTAACAAATGACAAGAGAGGACAGATAAGAATAGCGGGAAAAGAACGTGCATGTTGTAGTTTATTCAAAGGTTTACATGAAATATGTTGATTACGATATACAAAATAATCGTAACACTTTACAATAAGGTTATTTAGTTAACATTAGTTAACTACTTTACTTGACATGAACTAAGCATGAACAATACTTCTACAGCATTTATTAATCTTAGTTCATGTTCATTTCAACATTTATTAATGCATTATTAAAATCAAAAGTTGTGCTTGTTCACATTAGTTAATGCACTGTGAATTAACATGAACTAACAATGAACGACTCTATGTTCGTTACCTAACATTAACAAAGATTAATAAATACGGTAACAAATGTATTGTCCATTGTTTGTTCATGTTAGTTAATACATTAACTAACATTAACTAATGGAACCTTACTGTAAAGTGTTACCGAAATATCTGTATATGTGTACACTCTACAGAGCATGTAAATGCCTTTACTGGAATAGAGGCTTAACCACATTATGGATCTCAGTTTGTTAGATGGTGTGTTTTTTGGTTTAGTTTAAAATGAATTGATGCTTAAGCAATCCATTTTGCACCATGGTTGCATTTTATGAGACCCGGACCATTTGTAGATATTGTATCTCCTCTAGTCCAGGTTCTAATCAGTGTCTTGCAATCTCAAATCATCTTCTTTAAATCATATTAAAATGAAGGACTGAATTAGATCAGTAATACCATATATGGTTGTGAAAATTACAAAACTTGGGGAAAAAATGGGGAAAACAACAATATTACATTAAACAGATTATTTTGGGGGAAAGAAAAGCAAGGTAAAAAAGAAATTAGATTGTATCCAATATACTGTGTACAGTTATGAAAAATGAGAATTACTTTAAATCCATATAGAGACACTTGTGTGAACAAACAAAATGGTTATTAAGGCCTGTGTGTTACAGTAAGTGCTGAGCTCTTTGTTTCAATACAACTAATGAATATAACTTTTTTAAAGAGTGTCTGTCCTTTGGAGGCAAAGACAAAGACAAGATTCACTTCATCTACTGAAAGTCATTAAAATACATTTATAACAAGAATGTTATAAAGTTATTTGTTTAAATAATTAAATAAATAAATAAAATCTTGCCTTGACAAGAATTTATTGTCTGGATGAGATTTTAAGCATTTAATATACAAATGCTCAATAAAGCATTATTTCTTTTTTTGACAGTTATTGGATTAAATGTTGAAGGAACTTGTGCAGTGTGACTCGACATACATTTTGTATACTTTATCATTATGACACATAGCATTCTGAATTATGTGTTTGAAAGAAGAAGCAAATTGTTTTAATGATTTTTGAGTTAGACCTTGTGGAAAGAGGTGACTGTTGCCTATTTTAAGATCTAATGTGAAAAGAGTTTCACAACCTACATGCAAATGATACACACAGAGCCTTAAAACACAGAGGACATCTGAGATAGGAAAATAGATAATCTTACTTCAAATAACCAACCTCATTAGTGTTTCTGAAGTAACTGGAAATAAAGATTAGAAGACAAGAACAAAATCAGTGGATATCTTCAATTTAAAATGCATAACTTGAAATAACAATACAATATGAGGTTTTAAGACTTGTAGTCAATAATAGTGGCCTTTTCTACAAAGAAAAGCCTAAAATTTCTAGTTTCAAAAGGAGTTAACAAAATACAGTTCGGAAACTGTTTTTTAAAGTGTCTGTGATTTTGCAGTTGTTTTAGCAAAAAGATAAAATAAGCATTAAAATGAAATCAAAAATAAAACGTATGCCATATTGGTAAAAATACATTTTCCATAAATTAAAGTAACTTCCTAGACATTTAAATTAAGAAATGTTCTGTTTTAATAGAGGGGGAATGATAAGGTAACTGTCACATTCGCTACTGTAAGGGAGCGCGGAGCGAGGAAAGAGGAGAACATCAACAAGGAGACTTTATTAATCCAAAACAAGGGAACCAGGAAAACACACGTAGCAGGAGAGGGGCTGGGCACTCAGGCAGTCCAGGGTGCCATGGCGGCACAGGGAGCTCAGGGGCCATGGCGGAGCAGGGAGCTCTGGGAGCCATGGCAGAGCAGGCAGTTTGGGGCCCCATGGCGGAGCAGGCAGACTAGGAGGCCATGGCAGAGCAGGCGGTTCAGAAGGCCATGGTGGAGCAGGGAGCTCGGGGAGCCTGGCCTCGGCACTCAGCCCAGCCTCCACGGACGGACCCCTACTACCCCCACAAAAAAAATCCTTGGGGAGAATATAAAAAGGTTTCCCCCTTTTTTTTTAGAGGCCCTCCGTAGGCCTAACTTGGGAACAGTGGCCCTCCATGGGCTTGACTTGGGGACTGGAGCCCTCCTTGGGCTGGACTTGGGAATTGGAGCCCTCCTTGTGCTGGACGTGGGAACTGGATCCCTCCTTGGGCTGTATGTGGTAACTGGAGCCCTCAAAGGCTAACTCGGGTACTGGAGCCCGCTCTGAGCTAAACTTGGGACTGGAGCCCTCAAAAAATTGTGTTTAAGTTAATATAGTTGAGATGTGAAATTTCAAAAAATACCACTTTAATTTTCGTGCCATGATAAAGTCTAAATCTGCTAAGGGGTGATTATAGAAGTTTTTAAAAGTGATTTTTCATTATTTTTTACAACAGGATTTGCAATTTGATGTGTTTAAATAAAAAAAAGTGTTATAAGAGACTAACTGAACTTGAAAAGAAAAATTAACTTGATTTTCAACAGTCAACGAATTTGCTGCAGCTGAATGTAACATTTTTGGCAATCCAAACATGTCCGTCTCTGAGAAACATGCAACTTATTTAAGCCATGAAATAAACTACATATATAATGAACTACGTATTTTGAACATATTATAGTTAATAATAATACGAATGCTATTATAATACCCAAAAAATAAATGTAGTTCACTGTAAACAAACAGAAATTTCTTGAAAATGACAAGTGATTTTTACTTCTCTCAAATTCTCAGTTGTTTAAAAGGTTAAGGCATCAAAGTTTTTATAAAATGTTGTTTATTTTCCAATAAAAGATGATACACTTTTACATGATTTGTTACATTTAATTACCCCTTTGCTGATTTTGAGACAAAATCTCTCACATCTCTTTTCTTTCACATATCTAATCATTTTACTTGCATAACCATGCGATTTGTGCCTCTAATTCTTTAAAAACTAAGCAGTATTCATGGAAATTGCCTGGTGAAAAAAATCCAATACTGCCGTGCAAATGGTGCAGCAACAAAAGCTACATTCTCTCGCTAAACAGTAAACACAAAACTTAATTTAGCCTTTTTAAAAGATCTATAACCAGTCTGAAGTCTCTAGGCATTAACACACACATGAGCTCCTTGCATTAAATCAGTTTGCTGTGGAATATATGATTCCAGCTGAGCCGTTTTGTCCAGTTGACTTCTCGGAACCAAACCAAGAGGATAAATGCCATCGTGATCAGTGAGAAGCGCTGATAAATGCTTCCCCGGAGAGGCATTTTAATGCCCCATCAATGCTCCATCTTAATTATTAATCATGTATGTGTGTTTAGTTTGCATTATCACGCGGTATGAATGATGGAAGGTTAGCCTCTGATCAATCACTGAAATGTTAGAGACCGCTCAAGCGGAAGGGATCAATCCATTGTTAAGTGTGGGCTTTTTTTCAGCTCACAGCAGATTGAAGATTTTAAAAATGCAAAAGCAGAGCAAAATTCCTCCGAGCCCCAACAATGAATCATTCAGCAAATCTGTCAGTGTCAGAATTTAGGGATGGTGGTTTTCCGCCTAAAGCGAGCTCGTGTTTCTCACCCTTTCCATGATATAGCTCCATAGGGGAGATACAATCACCAAGCTTCACAATCTTCATTTAAGCTTGTTGTCTCTGCTTGTTTTCAGCTTTTCCTCTTGTAACTGCTGCAGTTATCTTTCACCTAAAATTGTACTAAAATGTCAGTATCGCATTCCGAACACACAAAACACTCTTAAGAATAAACATTCCAGAAATGGGGTCATACCCAAGTTTACTTGAAGTACCAGTGTTAGTTTTCCACAGTCTGTGATGATTTGGGGTGCAGTGTCATCTTCTGGTGTTGGTCCATTGTGTTTTTTGGAAACCAACATCACTGCACCCGTTTACCAATACATTTTGTAGCACTTTATGCTTCCTTCTGCTGACCATCTTTTTGAAGATGCTGATTTAATTTTTTCAGGATTTGGCACCTGCCCACACTGCGAAAAGCACCAAAGTTGGTTAAATGACCATGGTGTTTGTGCTTGACTGGCCAACAAACTCACTAGACCTGAACCCCATAGAGAATCTATGGGGTATTGTCAAGAGGAAAATGAGAAACAAGAGACCAAAAAATGCAGATGAGCTGAAGGCCACTGTCAAAGAAACCTGGGCTTCCATACCACCTCAGCAGTGCCACAAACTGATCACCTCCATGCCACGCCGAATTGAGGCAGTAATTCGTGCAAAAGGAGCCCCTACCAAGTATTGTACTGTAAATTAACATACTTTCCAGAAGGCAACAATTCACTAAAACTTTTTTTTTATTGGTCTTATGAAGTATTCTAATTTGTTGAGATGTGTTGTGGGTTTTTGTTAATGTGAGCCAAAATCATCACAATTAAAGACCCAAAGACTTATACTTCAGTCTGTGTGCATTGAATTTATTTAATACACGAGTTTCACAATTTGAGTTGAATTACTGAAATAAATGAACTTTTCCACGACATTCTAATTTATTGAGATGCACCTGTATGTATATATTGATCATCTGATGATATTGTATATATGTATATATATGGGGATGCACCGATGTAGCCAATATTTTTCGGCCATTTTTTAAAAAATTATTTTAAAGCCATCGGCATATCGGAAATAGCAGAAAGGGCCGATACCGATGGTTTTCTAATTACCTGCATTTAGACAACATGTTTTGCATGTCTGTTGCATAATCCAACTTTTTTCCCTGTGTAAAATAATTAAATATTTGCCAAAACAAAATAAAATCTTTACAAAATATCGTTTTTCAGACGGCATAGTACGGCCTATGCAAACGTGACGCTGATGCATCCAACCAGTAAAACGCTTATATTAGGCCTAAATACAACTTTAGAGGATTTGTTGTGGAGAGAAGGGAACTAAAATAGCCTAATTGTGTAATTTTGCTTTTATTTACCATTATTTTAGCCTACATTTATAATGTAATAATAAAATGCAACATACAGCCTACTAATTTAGGCTGTTTTTTCCTCTCAAAACGCTTATAGGAGTAGTGTTTTTTTATCCATGTTGAAACATTTTTAAATATCTTGAAAAAAAATTGTTTGTTTTTATTGCGTTGACAGTTTTTTCTTTTGTTTAATACATTTGGTCTTTGCTAAATCTAGAAAAGATGATGCATTGGCTATGACAAAGAGAGATCATTCAAAACTCTCGTTATGATTTTTTTTTCTTTTTGTAGATTCTGCTCAGTGAACCAATCTTTTTTTTTTCTTTTCTCGTTAACCAATATCGGAATTAGCCAATAGCTGTTTGGTAAAAACATAATATATATATTAGAAATGCACCAATAGGAATTTTTTTTTTTTTTTTGGCCGTAGCTGATTTTAACAACAGCTTTTGGCCATTCCGAGAAAAAAATCCGAGAAAAAAAAGGTTGGCTCACTCTGAGCAGAATCTACAAAAAGAAAAAAAAATCATGGAGAGTCTTGAATGATCTCTCTTAGTCATAGCAAATGCATCATCTTTTCTAGATTTAGCAAAGACCAAATGTATTAAACAAAAGAAAAACTGTCAACGCAATAAAAACATTAAAGAATCACCAACACGCCATGCAGATAGATGTCTTTGTGACTTTTTTCTTGATTTTGTAGCTTCTTAGGCAAACTGATCTTTGTAAATATTGTTTAGTCTGGCAGTGATGTATCCAGACAGCTCATGTCATCTCACTCCTTTTATTTCTAGATAAAGAGGATGGTGCCATCTCTACTTTAGTAATTCGTGGGTCCACAGACAACCTGATGGATGACATTGAGCGTGCCATCGATGATGGAGTTAACACCTTTAAAGTCCTTGTCAGGGTGAGCTACTTTAAAACTCCACCCCAAAAAACACTTCTAATGAAAGTCTTTTAAATCATGACAAAATGTGACCCTAACAAAAACATTTCCACTCAGGACGCACGTCTTTGTCCGGGTGCTGGTGCCACTGAAATTGAGCTGGCGAAACACATCACCTCCTATGGAGAAGTAAGCAAATCAATCTCATCTCATTTTGCTGTTGGCAAAACCTGAAGAATGTAAATAATTTGAACATGTCCTCTAAAGTCTTGCCCAGGCCTGGAGCAGTACGCCATCAAGAAATACGCAGAGGCGTTTGAAGTGCTGCCCCGTGCTCTGGCAGAGAACTCTGGCGTCAAGGGTAATGAGCTGATTTCCAAACTGTACGCCGCGCACCACGAGGGCAACAAGAACTCTGGCTTTGATATTGAGGTGAGGGGAAAAGAAGCTGTTACTAATTTGGAGGCAGCAGACCTGATATAAATAGAAAGAAGGACTCAAAATAATGCATTTTAAGGTGTAATTGATGACTATATACTTGTTTTAAACCATTCAGGGAGAGGGGCCTGTAGTGAGGGACATGATGGAGGCTGGTATCCTCGATCCATACCTGGTCAAGCACTGGGGAATCAAATTGGCCACAAACGCAGCCATCACTGTTCTCCGTGTGGATCAGGTTAGCTTTACAATTATGTATCTTTCAGTTTCTTATTCCATTCATGTTTATCAATTTAGGTGCTTTGTTAGCCTGTTACTTTCTGGATTATAATGTGATGTGTGTATGCCAGATCATTATGGCAAAGCCAGCAGGGGGACCCAAAGCCCCCAAACAGCAAGGACACTGGGACAAAGACGGTTGGGATGAGGAGCCAGACAAATTTGATACACATCATTGATAAGAAATCCTAAATAATTGCTAAGGTGCACAAAAACACACCACTGTTTGGAGTGCCTAACCACTGGAGTGTGAATCGGGTTGCATGAACACTGTGTGGAAATTCACCATGAATTTGTTGACGAAATTAGTCTAGCCTGTCGTTCCACCACACACAGATAAAAAAGTTATGCCATTTAGCATTAGTTAACAGTTTAAGTTGGGTATAGCTCACCCAAAGATGAAAATGGTCATAATCACTCACCCTCAGTTGTTCTAAACACGAGTTTTTGTTTCTTGTGCAGTTGATACAAAGAAGGTATTTTTGAAGAATGTCGAATTTTGGTAACCAAACAGTTTGACGGTAGCCATTGACTTCCATAGTCTGAAAAAAAAATACTGTCTACCACAACGGTTGGTCTGTTCTACATTGGTTCAAAAGAAGAAAGAAACTCATGCAGGTTTGAAATAGCATGAGGGTGAGTAAATGATGACACTATTTTCATATTTGGTTGAACTATCCCCTTTTAATTAGAGATAATGAGTATAATGGTTGTCTCCTGACTGTTTGTTTTAAACCTAAGTTCAAGATCTATTTTTCTTCACGAGCATCACTAACTTATGCCATTCTCTGTGACATTTGGAATGTCATCTGGGGATTTTGGCACAATTTACTTGCATGCCGTTTGCACTAAAAGCACTTTTTCCACACAGGATATTGCACTGTGCACAATTGACTGTCTTTTACTCTGTATGTGTCTGACAATGTCTGTTCTCCTCCACAGATTATAATGGCCAAGCCGGCTGGTGGACCCAAAGCTCCACAAGGAAAGAAGGACTGGGATGAGGATGAATGATGTCACTAACCTGTGTCTCCCGGTCACCATCTTAGCTTTTCAAGTGTTGCGTATTTAATATCTAGCCCCCATTCTTTTTGTATTTTTTTTTAGGAGAAGCCATCCATGTTAACAATGAGTGGCTCTGAACTGTTATTCTGGTCCCAATAAAGGCACTTGAGCTGTCAGCGTCCTTGTCTCTTCTTTTAAATAATGCTTGGTGTACAACAAAATGCAGCATAATTGTTATGCTTTGACATTCTTGAAAACTTAAACTCAGAGTTACAACATTTAGGCACACACTAAGACAGATTTTCTCAAGGCTGCTCAAAAAAAGGCTTTTATGGAATGAAACTGCAATTTTCCTTCCATAAAATCTGTATAATTACAGTAGTTTGCACAATTCCAGCTATTATTCATCTAGTTACATTAACATGAATATTGTAGTGATGGGAATTCTTGCAGCAGTAAATATTAGATTATTTTTGTGCTAAGTTCATGCACCTCTTTCTTCCCCAAAATACCCCCCCCCCAGCGATTTTGTGCAGCGATTTAAGCGATATTACAAATTAAAGAGGATGTGTACTTTTTACCATCGCCCTCTGCTGTTGTTTTTGGTGCACTTCATTTTAGCTCCAATAACATTTGAATAAAAATTATGGATGGTTTGTGTAGGTCGGATTACATAATGCAAGTATATATTTAATGTATTACATAGTATTACATTTTGTCAGATTGACAGATATATTTGCTAACTATTAATATTTTGTCTGTTAATTAACAGTCGAATTGTAGCTATGCATCAAGTTAATTTACGTTTTGTCTTATGACTTTGGTTTATATTTGCTAAATGTTATAGGGGTGCCAATATGTGTTTGTCTTATTAAATTATGCAAGATGAATTTCAAAAGATTGAGTACACTTATTATAGCAATACATAGAAGGTCATTTACAGTACATTTTATTTTATGATTTTGAATTATATTTTAAAGCCAGCGTCATTCGCAAACACCCTCCAGCTACTAACTAACTAACTAAATATTTAGCTTTATTTTGAGACTGCGTCGTTGAGGATTTTTCTTTCAGTATCTGAATGATTCAAATATAACTAAATGGATTATATAAATGAATGTCTTTACTATGGGTTCTGGTTGTAAATCGTCCCTCGCCGGGAGCGCTCTTGCAGGAAACTGGAGGCGCGCTCCCGCGGCGCGCTGCTAACCATGGCTGCTCTCAGCAAGTCCTTACCGCATAGCTGCTATGAGATAGGACACACATGGAGTTCCTCATGTACGACCTCCACCCTGCAGGTGACAGCCGGCGCTCTGGAGGTCTCCTTCAAGATATATGCTCCTCTGTATTTGGTGAGTGTATGAGCGCGGGTCTGTCCGTTCATTCGCCGGGGCAAGGGCGCAGTTAGCCGGGCAGCTACACCAGAGTCCTGCGGGACGGTGAGAGGGCCTGTAACAGTCGCTTATTTCTAAGTTATTTAGAAATAAACACACAGACCTCGGTCTCAGCCCGTCATGTTTTACATTTAATAGTATTCAAAGTAGATAAATGTCGTTAGACTGATGACACGGTCAGATAAGCGACAGAGAGCTGCTGGATCATAGAGATCAAACTGTCAGATGATCCTCTGCGAACTGTGTGCAATAACGTTACTAAGGCACGTTTGCTTTTTGTTTCGTTCTTTTGAATAATGTTGTGAATTAAAATTATGCGTGTCGCACTTAATTTGATGATAAACTGCCTAGTTTGTATATTAGATTTGCACAGTCATTCTCATTAAAGAATCATATGATGCGCTTTCAAGTTTTCCTTTCTCTTTGGAGTGTAAAAATCTCTCTCAAATCCAAAGAGATATTCTTTATAAAAGTTAAGAGTCAGCCACGCCTACCTAAAACGCCTCATTCTAACACGCCCCCACATATCTACATCACTATGTGGAAATAATAGCATAATGCCGCCCAAATTGTCACGCAAAGAAAGAAGGCGTGGTTTCAGGAACAGCAGTCATGTTGATGCAGCCATGTCAGGGAGACGCTGTGTATTTCAGTGCGAAAGCAAAAGCACTTTATTTGGCCTTCCGGAAGTAGAAGCAATTAGGAATCATAGGTTAAGATTTATTTACAACAGAACAGCACAACCCAGATGTTCGATTTGTGCAACGCATTTTATGGACGAGTTTTTTTAACCTAGAAGAGTACAATGCTGGCTGTGCACAAAGGCTGTTTAAAAAAAAAAGGGTCAATTCCGACTTTGCTATGACAATCTGGCGCTTCTGAATCAGCGACTGTAAGTATGTTTTGTTACTAGTTTAAGTACTTGCTATTGACTGTTCAAATGCAGAGATTTGCGCATCGTGTGTGTGTGTGTGTGTGTGTTGTTGTGTGTGGGTGTGTGAGGGAACAGGGTCACATCACAGGAGGGTGAACTGTCTGTCAGAAATCATAGCACTTCAGCTGTCTTAACCGCGGCTTGTTTACTGCATCATCACTGTATCTGTCACGCGCGACTGTTGCTTTCGGGTTTGAACTGATGGTAAAACTAATGACATTATTTACTGTCTTTATGTTTATTTTGAAAGATGAAGCTCGCGAATTATGGTAAGGGGCGTTACATTTTCCGACGCGTGCTTGTGGTGTTCGGCCATTCACAATGCACTGGGTCAGCTGGCCACTCAGAGCAGACTGAGCTTGTCAAAGGAGGGGGGTTTGTTGAAAACGACGTGTTTGAGAGGGGCGGGGCATAGAGGACCTACAATAAATGTACAGTATTTGAAAAATAATGTGTTTTTTGAACATTAAGCATGTCAACATATTCTGGTTACCACCAAATAATGATCTTTAAAATAGCATCAATATGCCCCCTTAATGAAGAACAGCCGAAACTGTTTAACCCAGTAGTCTTCATTTCCAATTCAAATAAGTCCCTTTTTTCACCCAAAGCTTTGTGTTGGGGTACCGCAGAATTAGGTTACAAAGCAAGAGATCCACTACTATGGGATGCAGTATTCAACTTTTTCTGTGTTCAAAATTAGCAAAATGTATATAATGAGCAAGTACATCATGAATTCATCGTCCAAACCGCGTTTTTGTCTTATTCCGAATCACTACGGTACACTTATAATTACTTATATTTGGACTATTGTAGCCTGTTCGGGTCGTCACCGCTGCGGAGTAACGCATACCTGCTTGAATCGCCATAGACATAAACTTAGAAAAGTAGCTCCGGTTGGAATGTTCTTATGCGGGATGTGTGCAGTTCTTTTTATTAACCGCTAGAGCACCAAAAGTTACATGGAGCTGCTTTAAGATGTTTTATTTGACTAGGACTTCCATTGGCTCACATTAAAGGGGTGGTTCACTGGTTTTTTCCTAGGCTTGATTGTGTTTATGGGGTGCAGTCTAACATGTGTTAATGCTTCGTTTTTTAAACAACGCATTATTTTTAACATAATGCTAGGCTTTTAATGGTAGGCCTATGTTTTTTGTTTGTTGTTGTCTCATACTTTTAGATACGCTGTTATTTGTAAATGCTACTGCTAAGGTTAGCTTTTAATCTACGGTTTTATCCTGATTAAAGCTTTAGTACAATATGGCAACTGCACGCGTGTCCATGTTTAACGCTTCTCATAGCTATGTGAACATAAGTGTATAATTGTAACAGGGTTTCATTGTTGAGCCTGAGAGTGGAGAGCGGAGAGAGAGATGCATAGCGTGTGCAGAGCAGGGGATGCGAGAACAGTATTAAGCACCGCTTGCTTTAGAACATTGCTTTTTGAAACTTTTGATTCCATTAGAATCGTTAGAAGTCAGAATCGCGATTCATTTATGAATAGATTTTTACAGCACCTCTAGTTTTCTCTTCCCCCTCTTTTTCCCCTTCTTCAAAGCAAGCGCAACAGGCCCCCTCGCCCCCTTGTCTGCTGGGGCTTTCCCGAGGGCGGGGTTTTATGCTGTCATGAACCCGGGATGTAACTTGTTGTAGTCCCTACCAGCCATTTTGTAGGCATTAAACTGCCAGAATTTTAAAAGACGGTATCTCTGTTTGCATTGAACTTTTAGCTTCGTAATTTTGCAGATATTGTTTATGTTCAAACAGCAATTTTACACACTAACTAACGTTAAAAAAGTGAAATCGCAATGAACCACCCCTTTAAAACTGACCAATAATTACGTCAGATTCGTGAACAAATCGGATCTTTTCAATGAACCCGTTTGAAAGATTCGTTCACGAATCGTCTGAGCGAATTGCCCCTCATTAAACTCATTAGTTATATTTGTTTGCTTCCTGAATGAACTATTCGTGTCAGTCTGGACTATTTGTATATTGTTTTTATGTTAATATATTATATTGATATGTTTTATATTGAAACTGTTTATATTGTTTCTTTTCTTCGTTCTTTTTAGTTTTAGACATAACCGTGGCATATTATCAAAGCTAGACCGACCAGTTCCTAGAGAGTAGACATTTTGGAGGTACACTAACTGACATTTGACTGGCCTGGGGAAAGTTATTTTTTTAATAGCAGAAGTTTTAAAAAAAAACAAAAAACCATTTCTATTTCAATTCACCAAAGAACCAAATTAATTTAAGGGAAGAGTGCACTGCTTTTAAGGACACAATAATGAGCCCTGAAGGTTAATTCCGCTTAACCTCAGTTTGTTGGCTAAATGCCACATTAGTAAATATATTCACCAGAGAATGTTATCTTGTATTTACTTGACTATTGTGATGACTTGGTATAACTGGCTGAATAGCTCGGACAGAGGGATTAGCTTCCATTGCACAAAACGGAGTTAGACTGTGGTGCCAAATCGAACCTGTAGGGTTGCAAGAGTTTACGGACAGACATATTCGATTCAGTTTTTTCCCCTGCCGCAAAAACTATGGCTCAATCTATCAATAGACAGTAGGTCAGTGGTATTTGGGTGACAAACTGCAGAGCGTCAACATGTTGCCTACAGAAACCAATGTGTTACATGAGTTACAGCCAATGTCTTTGCTTAAAATAGAGCACTTAAAGAAAAAAACAATGTACTGAGAGCTAAGTCAGAAATGGATTTCCTTGAATAACATAATTTTTTTTTTTACTGTGTTCTAGATTGCAGCAATTTTAAGAAGAAGGAAAAAGGATTATTACAAGAAAAGGCTGCTTCCTGAGATCCTGCAATCGACATCTTTCCTGACCGCAAATGGAGGCCTCTACATTGCATTTTTCTGCATTCTCCGGTAATCTTTACAAAATTCTGCTAACAAACAATTCTTGGAAATGTTTGCTGTCCCACGTGTGTGACTGTTCGAACACGAGCAACCTTTGAATCCCCGTCCTTATCAGCCGTTTAAAGTCTTCACATATATCCGTACAAATAGAACTGTAAAGACCTTTGGCACATCAAATAAATTATGTACTGGGATTTATGACTGGCATTCTGCATGACCGGACCACTCACCTAATTTGTGAATGAACTATTTTAATCCCTTCTAAATGAGACAAATAGTCAACCGTGATATTGTCCTCAGTTGAAAGCATGTTCATTAGCTTATGATTATTAATGATCAGCTATCCTTTCCATTGTTGCCTCTCTTTTTCCTCTGTTATTCAGGAAGCTGTTGGGACGTTTCTTCTCCTGGTCAGCCGGCTTTGGGGCAGCACTGCCGGCCTCATACATTGCCATACTAATAGAGCGGAAAAGCAGGTTAACCCTGACATTTCCTCACAGATTTCCTTTGGTCTTTGTTTTATACAAATTATCCAAAGTATAAAGCAAATTTACACTGAACTTGTATATGGAAATGTACTCTGATGGAAAAGAGTAAAGGCCCATTCACATCAAGAATGACAACTAGAACAATAACTATATTAGTGTAGTAAAAGTGATGCCGCAAAACCTCAATTAGTTATTGTATAATTTGTCTGTTTTCTTATTCAGGAGAGGACTCCTAACAATTTACATGGCGAACCTGGTAAGCCGATTCCGCATTGCTTCTTTTCAGTTCCGCTGCGTTATGTCTTGACAGTTCTTTCATAGTTGCATGACCATTTCCTGGCAGTAGTCAACATCACATTAGTTATCTGTCACTTATGTTACTTTTTCTTGAAAGCTGTGATCCAAACTGTCTGTTTCAAGGAAACCTCGGCTGATTTTGATCTTAAGTGCTCCGTGTCATTTCCAGGCAACGGAGACGATTTTCCGGATGGCTGTCGCAAGGGGTCTTGTTAAGCCTATGAAACATGGAGAGGTACGTTACAGTTCATTCTACCGTTCAGAGGTTTGGGGTAGAAGATTTTTTGAAGAAAGTAAGCTTTATTAATTTATTTTTCAAATGAATGCTGTTCTTAGGAACTTTCTATTCATCAAAAAATGTATCATGGTTTTAAAATATTAAGCAGCACAACTGTTTTCAACATTGATAATAATAATAAGAAATGCTTCTTGAGACCAAATCAGCATATTAGAATGATTTCTGAATGATCATGTGACAATGAAGACTGGAGTAATGATGCTGAAAATTCAGCTTTGCCATCACAACTGTTTTTTTATTTTAATGTATTTTAAATTGAATAATATTGCACAATATTTACAGTTTGTCATGTATTTAAAAAAGCAGACTTTGGAGCATAGAGACAAAACAAACAAACAACAACAACAAAAAATCATCCTGACCCCAAGCAAACATTAGTTTAAATAGACCTTATCATATCATGCACTGAGATCATTTAGTGCTAATGATGCAACACCATTTTACATACTTGCAAAAGCTTTATTACTGTGAACTAACCTTGAACTGATCATAAAGTTTCATGTGATGACTCTGTCTCATAATTTCCACTCTTTTCCAGGTTCTTCTCTTCTGCTTGACCGCATCTCTCTACATGTTTTTCTTCAGGTCAGTTGGTCAGGTTACTGCCTCTCAATCCTGGTCCTGGAGGATGCCAGCCCTAGTTATCTTATTTCTTTAACACGTCATCTTATTAGTAGAGGCTCCTCCAAGACTTGCTGAGGTCCTCCAGGAGCAAGATTGTGATGGACAGGCACAAATAAAAACGTAGTTGTTCAATTACAAACATTGACCCTTTTAAATTCCTAACTTCTGGTTTTATCTTCAGATGTAAAGATGGACTGAATGGCTTTGCATTCTCTGCCTTAAAGTAAGTTTATTTATCGATTTACATGACTACACGTAGTTCTTAAATTCCCAAGGATTTGCCACTGATCTTAAGGCCCTAGCATAACCAACTCATGTCAGACTGTTAAAGGAGATTATGTGTCTGGCTGCGGCAGATTTATAGTTGGCAAGGAGGAGATCCCGACACACTCTTGTCTGGCTGAGCATGCGTACGGACAGGGTTCGGAGAGAGACGCGCAGCCACCGGATGAGAGACCGGAGCACACGCCTGCCTTCAGGGGGAGCTGCATCAGAGCATTTACACGCAAACTCCTAGACTCTATGTGAGTGAGAGTAATACACATAGGAAGCATACATTTCAAACATGTATATAAGACTATGGTGTTTCTGACAGAAAATGTAATTCTATCAAATACAACCAGAAAATTCTTATAGAATTATCCATGAAAACTTACAGTTAAGGTAAACTGTCTAATATATTTTTTTTCTGGACATAATTACTCTTAAAGTCTCTTTAATTCTTGAAAATACAAGGGAAAAAATTAGCTTACAAAATACATTTTTAAGGCTTTCTAAGTATGAAAAATGTTTAAGAAAATAATTAATGGTAACTATCAATTTTATTAATAATATTAAATAATGTTTGAGATCAATGTTATTTTATTGACTACAGTAAAAACATTTAAAACCAAATTTCCATATATATTTGCCTGGGAGAAAATTACATACCAAACTACACAACACGTATTCAGAAGTTAAAGTTTAGGTTAATAGGATTTTTAAACATGTTTTTAAAAGAGAAAACCGTAAAGATTGGACAGTAATATTACAGTTTAAAATAACAATTTTCTGTTTTAATATATGTAATTTATTTATATGATGGCAAAGCTGAATTTTCAGCATCATCACTCCAGTCTTCAGTGTCATATGATCCTTCAGAAATCAATCTAATATGCTGATTTGGTGCTCAAAAAAAATTTCTTATTATTATCAGTGTTGAAAACTTTTGTTGTGGCTAATATTTTTGTGGAAACAGTGAAACATTTTTTAGGATTCTTTGAATAGTGTTCAAAAAAACTGATTATTTTTTTTTTATATATAAAATCATTAATTGCTTTAAAAACAAATTGTGACCTCAAATGTATATACAACAATAGTGGGTAAAAATAGTTTTTTTTTTACTTGCATTTGAAACTTTGAGTTAATTTTCGGTCCTGCTTGTTCAACATTCAGCTTCATTTTCATGCATGAATGTTCCCCTGCCTCATTACATATTTTGTGTTTGCATTCATTGTGTGTGTGTTGTCCCCTTTAGATGCAAACATGGACCCAGGCATAGATGTTGCAAACACTATCAAGACAACTGCATCTCCTACTGTGTTAAAGTAAGCGTCTGAGACCTCCTAACCTGCTGTCTCTCAAATCACTCATGTTTGTTCTGAGCATTTGCGTTTGAATGGGAGAGAAAGAATGTGAATGCATAAACGTGTTGCGTTTATCTGGGTTAAACGCTCTGTCGCTATAGCAGTGCCCTTTGCTCACTAACTGACAGCTGACATGAAGCTGCAAGATGTTTTCTGGAGAGCAGCTTCTGAGATGCTTTGTGTTTTTGAAGGGTTTCATCCGAATGTTCAGCGTGGGTTACCTCATTCAGTGCTGTTTGAAGGTTCCATCAGCATTCAGACAGGCCTTTACAAAACCCTCTCGACTGCTCTGGCTGCTCTACAACAAAGAGAACTTCCAGCTAGGAGCTTTCTTGGGATCGTTTGTCAGTATATACAAGGTACTTTATCTCCACTAAAATCCAGTGCTGTTTTTTCTATGAGACAGCAAGTTTCTCTGCAGCTTTTAGGGGGTTTTGTTTTCTTCACCTTTCTCAGTAACTTTTTTTCAGTTGTGAATTTTCTCTCTCTCCAACTCGCTTCTATTTTATGAAAGGGCACCAGCTGTTTACTGAGATGGATGCGTAACCTGGACGATGAGCTCCATGCTCTCATAGCAGGTAAAGAGTGTTTTGAACCCTTTTCCCTTTGCACAGCCATTAGAGGTTCTCATCTCACCTTTTTTTCCTTTTATCTTTTCAGGTTTTCTTGCTGGCACCTCAATGTTCTTTTACAAGAGCACCACCATCTCCATGTACCTCTTCTCCAAACTAGTGGAGGTAGCAATTCTCTGGCTTTTTAGAGATTTCAAATTAGTATGATTTGCTTCTCAATGATTTCTCTGGTGTCTCAGAGAATTGTGAATAGACCAAAATTAAAGGGTTCCTCAAAAATGCAAATTCTTATCCAAATCCTTATACAATACTCGCAAAATGAAAAAAAAAAGACACCAAAGAAGAATGTGTGTGTAGTGTATATAATAGGAATAAAGCCACTCTATATATGTATGTATGTGTGTAAACTCAGTTCAAGGCAAAACAATATGTAAAAAAATTAATCGTGAGAGAGAGCTTATTATTTACTAACTTGGAAAAACGCATACAAATTTGTTTTTGTATTAAAATTTATAAACCGGTTTAATTTGAATATATATGTAATTAATTTTTGTGGTCAGTAAATTACCATAAAAACCTTATATATTCAATAAGATTCATAAACATTTTAACAAATATTCTGATTTCGAATTTTTTTTTATACGGGCTGTAATATAAAAGTGTGTATGTATAGTCTACTAATAATCTATTCACTGTCTTTTTAGACATTGTATTTCAAAGGGATCGAGGCAGGCAAGTTTCCGTACTTCTCTGAGGCCGACACAGTAATCTATGCCATCTCCACTGCCATCTGTTTTCAAGCGGTACGTTTAAAATGTTTTTAAAATCTACCTAACTAAAAGCACCTTCTGCATAACCAAGGACACTTTTACACCAAGGGAAAATACAAACCACATTAAAATGCAGAAGCCGTTTGTGCCAGTGTGACTTATTGATGGCTCAGTCATGAACTGAATGAGAATTTTTAAATGAACGAAAGACAGCACTTTTAAGTGCACTTTAAAAGCCAAACAAAATAAGTTTGTCAGGTTTTAAATTTATAAGGAATAGTTTTGCTGTGTGAACATGATAGAAACATGCCCATAGTTAAATGTTTTTGGTTAACATGTCCTGGGTGGATCTTATCAGGCGGTTATGGAAGTGCAAAACCTGAGACCATCGTACTGGAAGTTTCTACTGCGGTTGACGAAGGGCAGGTGTGTATTAGTGGAAATTATGATTAACAAGTCTTATATGCACATGAATTCTTGAACACGTCAAGTTATGGATTTCTCTGTTCAGGTTTGCCCTAATGAACAGAAAAGTGCTCGATGTTTTTGGGACAGAGGCTTCCAAACACTTCGGTGACTTCACGCCTAAACTTGACCCCAGATACGTGCTGTGTCCCATTGACAACGGACGTGCAGCTGGGCTGATAGACCAACAATGACACGAAGGCACGGAAAGCTCTTGCACACGATCTCTCTCTCTTACATTCTCTTGCCCTGGCGCTCTATGTCATTAAATGTGAAGTGAAAGTGTGAAGCCAGTTATATGTTTACGTTGATGTGGATCTGAAACATTTTGCAATGTAATTACCGCAAGCAAGATGTGACCTCTGTTTGTCTGAAGATGATTTGAAGTTCATAGGATAATGGTTGCTTATTGGATTTTCAAGGACAGAATGACAGAGCAGGATTGTGTTCACGCTAACTCAGCAATTCCTGGACTGCTTGGGATCTGACCTGGGACCTCTGTGTTTCATAGTCTGCAGCATTAACTAATCGGCTTTGAGACTATAAAATGCTTTTGTAATTTTTCTGTTTTTAAATCCAGGTAGGAAAGTACAGAGACATTTGTTTACAGCACAGTTGGCCACCTCAGAAGGTGATGCTGGATTATTTTTTGGTCATTGTCATTTAAAATCCTACCAAAAACGATCAAATCAGTAATTACCTGTCTGCCATAGTCAGGATATGTGGGTTAAGCCATGTGAAAAGACCTTACTGACATCAGGGTTGTGTATGATCTCTTCTGTCTTTAGTGTACAAATAGGAATATATTGAGACCTTCTCAAGTACAGGCTTTATGGAAAGTTATTAGTACAGAACTTAACATTTATTATCCACCTGTTATTGCAGATTTAATAGTCACAGATATTGTTTCTGGAGAGAAAAGCAGATTAAAACTCATCCTAATGGACTTTCACCTTAACTTTCAGTAGCAGAGCTTTTTTTTTTTAATTAGCAATAACATTATAGAGTAAAATCTGACAATATAATCCAAGTATTGCTGTGTATTTGAAATGTAATTTATGTAAAAAGAAAGCCTTATGTCTTCGATGTTTGTATAAAAGCAAAAGCTTTATATTAAACCAATTCTGACGAAAAAAGCTTCTAAGAGTGTTTTATTTAATTACGTCTCGTATTATAACTTAATTGTAACCATTATTAAAAACATATTATTATTTATGTCTTTTTCTTTCTTTCTAAGCGACACGTTGTGGTGAGCTTAGCGGCTTGATAAAGAATTGACACGACTATTAGTTCCGCAAGCGGGCCGCGACGGGGAAAGATGCCTCGCGTCCTTGTGCAGGCGGAGCAGGGATTCTCATCCCCTATGTATTGTATGCCTGGGGTGAGACACTATCAAGCAGCACTCGTCCGCACTGTTCACTTCTCCCGTCAAAGGTTCTGGAGAGAAGAGTGCGGGTGGCGGCGCTAATAAAGGAGACCCCTTCCTTTCTCCGTCGACCAAACAGCCGCCTGTGTCATGCAGTTGTGGCGAGTTTATGGATGAAGTCCCCCCCCGAACTTCCCCCTCTTTAACCGATCTTGTCAGAGGGAAGAGAATTATTATTATTTCTTCTAACTAAACTTTTTATAAGGGCATTTTCTTGTACAAAATTTCGATGTCCCTCCTAAATTTTGGTTTGAATTGATAGTTTGACAGATGCACTCACTTTAGTTGAGTGATACATTGCAAAAATAACTGATTCGTGTAAACGTCCACTGGAGGGCAATGTTATACTGCGTTTAAATCGCAGGTCACCCACTATTTCAATCCATCAATGCTCTTAATAGTTTATAAACTTTAATAGGGTGTCTATTGCTGTTGTAAACAACCCCCCCCCCCCCCCCCCCCCCCCACGTAGCTGAAAATAACAGTATCTTTATTTCCTGTAGTACACATGCATTTGACTGTGTGCATGCTTAATACCGAATCTTTATTTATGCATCCACAAATACAGATTTTTTCAAATGTAATTTTATTGTGCCTTAATGTATGACCTTAAAAGACAATATTCTGTAATTGTCCACGAGGACAGGCTTTTCTCATTGTTGCCCTTAGTATTCAGTTCACATGACCCTGACGCAGCACAAACTGTCTGCGAAATAGTTACAAATGGCTTTGTCTTGTCCTCTCACTTTCTCATTGTCTTCGTCTACAGAGAAGCTTTTGTGTGAAATGTTTCTCAGACTTTACCTTTCTGTCTAGTCCAGTGTGATATAGACTCGTGTCTAGTCCAGACTCCTGAGAGAGGATCTGCTCATGCCTGCGTACAAGGGAGTGAACAATGATTCATTCGAACTGGCAGAGAAGTGAAAACTCAGAGCCGCCCAAAAAAGATACTTGACCTCCAAAGTACATTAATTCGTTTGCCAGACTTTCATCCAAAAGTGAAACTCGCAGTGCATATTTTATCAGTAGGCTATGTGTTTTGGAATCGATCCCGTGACCTTGACATTGCTGACCTCATGCGTATCAACTGAGTAGAAATAAAATTGCATTCTTTGAGATATGAATGGCATTTCCAACTCCATTCTAATGATGGAAAAGGAGTAGAATTAAATGCGAGATGCTTTTAAGACTGTCCTTGCTGCATCTCCAAGGAGAAATATTAATTTGATATCTAATGATGATCTAACGGCTGGTGTGGACCATAGACTGCGTGGACAGACTTCATCTGAAGGACAGGTATCCAGATATCCGGTTGTTTGTTTGTTTTTTTAAGTTAAAGGAATAAATAAAACTTTTCATTGATATAGTATTTGAACTATTCGCAAATAACAGGCCTATATTAAAATACGAGTGTGATTTTGCAGAATTAGCGGGAAATGCTTCTTGTCATGTCACATTCAGTTATGAATTAGGCTACCTGAATAATAAGCCAGTATTTTCAATTAAAAACGGCAGCGTCACATGATATTACTGCAGGTCGTTTACATTTCTATCATAAAACAGTTGTCAAATAATGAGATACTTTCATCTTACCTCCATTCTTGAAGCGGTAAGAATTCTGAAGCGTAGGCGCCGGAATTCATATGCGAAAAACTAAAAAGCCGCACTGACTTGATTTGATGGCGTTATCTCAGTCAACTGGTTTGACAGGATGAGCCTTCTGAGACTGTGATAAGAGCGAGCATCCTAAACATTTAACTTTTTAAACGTTATCAGCCATAACAACAAAAAGAAAGAAGCCGCATCATTAGAAGCATGAGGAGGTACGTCACGATTCTTTCACGGACCAAAGCCATTGCATTTCGGGAAGGAGGCAGCACCCATATTAAGCAGACCTCATAGACAGTCCCATGGTTAGATTCGCAGTCTCTAAAGGATAACGCTTATCTTTTGTTTGTGTTTGCCTTTATAGTTAACAACCAGTCATTCTTCATGTTAGATGTTGCCGGAAGAGAAGCTATGTATCGCAATGCATGGTATGCACTGCATTTATCCTCTCGGTTTTGTTAGATCTGCAGTTTACAGTGTGACCCGATATTTCGACGTGAAATGTCGAAAACTGTAGCCCGCTGGGAAACGCTCGATAGCCTCAGTCAGCATACGCGGCATTATCCAACTAAACGTGTGTTCAACCCAAGCTGACAGGGGAAGTCGAATCCATTTCTTTGTTGAACTTGGGAAATGAAGTATCAGGTTGTCATTATAAATATTATTTTTTCCATGGCCACGGAGGAGAATCAGAGATTGTGGGTCACATTCAGCGAACAGTCACGAACTCACTGTACTTCTTATATTTATTTCAACAAATGACAAGCTAAATCAAATCCCTAGGAGCTTGGGGAAAGTTTTGTAGTATTTTCAAATGCTGGTTTAATGTGCTAAGACAATGATGCTAAAAGACATGCAGATGAGCCAAAATATCAACGCGACATGTTTAAATGTAAAGCGTTTATCTCTCTTTAGAAAACTGTAATCTAGAAAGCGCTTCTGAATTAAGACAGCGATTTCTAAAGTTCATATTTTGGGCTCATCTGTTTTTCCACACATATTATGCTTTATTAGTAAGATGTGTGTACAGAATGTGGTCTTTAAATATCACTGTCTCGGTGCATTAAGCGCGTTCTTTATATGAGAGAAAAATGCTTAAATAAACGCGTTGCGTTCACATTTTGATCTTATATGCATATCTGCACATAGTATATGCTTTACAATTGTTTTTTTTTTTAATTTAGAAAGTCCAAGTTCTGCTAAATCACAAGCCTAGTGAGAGTCATGCTCGCAAAGAAGGTAATGTTAACTGTTAAACCAACAAAATCAAAACTTTCAAAAACACACTGCAATGTGATTCTTTTACTGAGTGAGTCAGTGGGTTTAATCAGTGACATTAACAGATTTACTATTCGGCGTCTTCTCCGCGACCTCCTTCCCTTGGTGTTTTTACACATAGAAAAGGCCAAAAAAAATATCGCATTGTCCATTTTTCTCTCAGAACGATGATCTGAGTTACTATTGCAATTCTCAATGCAGCATGAATGACAAACAATGGTGACATTTTTAACAGTAATCATTGACCAAACAATCAATACTGCTAATCAATAGGGAAGGCAGCGCTATCCTGCAAATATGGCGGATAAACAAAGCAGTTTCCCAGAACTCGACGCGGCGTTACGTCACATTCTCATTCTCTATATCAAATATAATAGGCAACAATTTGCCCATTACTAATTATTGGAAAGGACCCATCCCCCCTCAGTGTCAAATTTCATCTGATGGTAGAACTGTCTTTAATTGTGCCAGTATTTTTACAATGACCTTCAGCTTATATCACGTGGTAAATGTAGCAAACTTTCTCTTGATCCACGTCCTTCATGCTGAGATTTCCCACAGCGCCTTTAAAAATAACCGGTTGATCTAGAAGTTTCGGTGAGCACTTCTCAGGTGCTGGCCAATCAATCATTATCAGCTGTCTCCATGGCAACTGAATCTCATCAAACAGTGTAAAGTACCTCCGAGGATGAGAGTGGGAATATGTGCTGGCAGAGTGTGTATTTATTGAAAATCATCTCCATACTGTACGTGCAGCAGCCGAGCATTACTCAAAATGTGCAGAAGCTGCGACGTTTCACCATACAAGGTTACTAGGAGCGCTGCAAACTCTCTTTCTCAGTTCCCGACGTGTTGTCTCTCTTCTTCACACTTGCCTGGGATCTGATCCAGATGAATCGAACCCAGGTGCAATGTCAAGCTGTCATGTTTGTTAGAAACCGGCGAGAGGTGTGTGTGTGGTTAGCCTCAGATGCACACCTAATCATGGCATGTCCTTTCTTGCCTCTGCCTCCAGGTTGTCAGGATCCATGGCAGAATGAGGCCACACAAACGCTCTGATCAAAGTGATGCAGTTATGTCTGCTTGCTGTTGCATTGATGTCGATGAAGTAGCTACACTTTGGATTGATTTGGCTTGAGAATATTTCACCAGTTATTACCGTCGCAGAACACCGTATTGAGTGGGCTGGCTGACCTGCAGGGATTTTAATATATGGACCGCCACACAAAATCTATAATAAAATCTAATCTTCTTAAGCCTATTTTAACACATTTATTATACGAGACACGAGATGTTAATGAGTCTGGCAGGTATCGAGTGAGGAATACTCCAGGCAGACTGTTGAGAAGATTAATACTACTCGCCACATTCATTAACTCATAATCCCTTGCTCATCTAAAGTCAGTTTTGTAAAAAGTAATGGGACATTTTGCATTGCAGCTTATTTGATTTTTAAATCACACACACTGAGGAAAGCCAATGTTATTATACAGTGGCCCCTAGAAGTATTTGGACATTAATATGTATATAATTTAAAATAACCAAATCAAATAGCATTTATTTTAAGGAAAGCTGGCACAAGCACAGTTTGGAAGCCAAAAAAAGAGAGACATTTAGTTAGGCATTAGGTTATTTTAAAGAATATATAGAGTATACTGTTTACTATTAAGATAACATATGGACACTTTCACGTGGTCAGACCTTCCTGCAATTGCGAATTTATATCTCACAATTCAGACTTTTCTTCTCAGAATTGCGAGTTGTTCGCTTATTAAAAGTCCTGAAGTCGCAATTCTGAGAAAAAAGAAAAAAAGTTCGAAATTGCAAGATATAAACTCAGAACGGTGAGATATAAACTCAGAATTGCTAGATATAAACTCAGGATTGTATAAATTAATTGTGAGATTAAAAGTCGCAATTACATTTAGCAGTTGCAGAAACTAGCTTCCATACGTTACACAGCTACTTTTAACCCTGAACACTGGTTGCTTTTAATGTTACAATTACCCTCTTGATTAGATTTTTTGTTGTTTAAATGAATGATGTATATTCATTGACCATCTTCAAGTTTAAAAACACTTTTAGCTTTTAGTTTTAGTATCTCTTATGAAACTTTATGCGAAAATTATTGTGAATGAATCAAAAGCTAAACGCTTTCAATCACTGCTCACTTCATCACTACTAAATATTCGATCAACTCTCCGTAGCTCGTTCATCTCTGAGACTTCCAAATTCATTCTTTCTCTCTTTTAATTACACTCTCTTCCTATTAGACATGTCTGGAGGGCAAGGCCCAAGAGTGCCAAGCAGAACAGAACGGGACACATTATGTCCTCTCTCATTCACTGGTGTTCTGTCTAATTACAGGAAAGAGCTGATTACTACACCTCTGCTCTATATGCAGAATCCACTAAACCTAAACTGCAGACTGTTCTTGTTTCTCTCATAACTGTTTGGATGCAGACTGTGTCAAGACATTTTAGCTGTCTTCTGATCCCTCAGCGACCTAAACAGAGTTAAACATTACACATTACCGCTGTATGGACCTCATAAACCTGTAACATAACTATAAAATCTAGGACAGAATGTCACCCCCACTGACTTTGTCTGGTGCCATGAAGTGGATGAAGAGGCCAAGGCAGAATGAGCTTATTGGAGCCAGTGAGTCACTAGAGCAGCCAATATAGGGCATTATCTCTGGCCATGACACGGTCTGACTGTAGTCTCACTGTCTCGGGTTCACAATCACAGGCTCTAGGCTGGTTTTGCTGCAGGATTTTACAAAAAAAAGAGTACAAAAATTGTTTATTACACAAAGGTTAACAAAAATATCCTTTAAATAAAACATTTTGTTCATTTATATGGGTCCAGAAATATGAGCCTTTTAATTAACCATGCATTATGTAAAAACAAAGCAAAAACAAAAGGCTATATAGTCGATGGGCTATTTGTTGATGGGCTTCAGTTTTTAGAAAAATTTAAAATATTATTATATACATATAACATAATTAATAAAGACAATCGTATAAAATGTTATGTATTTAAAATATTTTTTTTTCATGTTATTTGAATAATTAAAGAAATTGTTTTCCCGAAAACATCATTGTCCACCAGGCAGTGTTATTTTAGTATTTATTACTGCTTGGATTTTGACTGGCTTTTATTTTTATTTTTCATATTGAGTTATTGTTTAGGCATTAATTCAAAAAAAAATGTTGGTCATTTGTATTAATTTAAATTTTTTTTTAAATGTGTGTATTTAGCTTTATCATTTTTATTTGAGTTAAACTTTATTAAGTTTATTTCCGTTTTCAACATCTTCATTCTTATTAATGTATTATTTAGTTGCCAATTTGTCATTAAGGTTTATACAACTTTATGTTGTATTATCTTACTAGTATATTAATGAAAATGATTTGTAATAATATTTTAGGTAACAAAAACAACAATGCCACCAGGTTTATGTAATTTTATTCTTTCAGGTTGCAGTTTATATAGCACGTTCAGTTTTATTAATTTATTTATGTATTTTTTTTACTACAGACATTCTTCCCTTAATCTAGTACTACATGCAGAGCAGACTGGCCTCAGAGCTGTTGTAATTCTCAACAGGCAGCCTTTATTGGACAGATGTGCTCTCTGAGCTCTGACGGCGTGTGCAGGCATACTGTACGGTCTGTACCTCATTTAACATGAATCTATATTCTATATTGAGCACTGGCTGCTCTTGATTCACTCTAGTCCGTCGAGACTCCACTCTGGGGTCTATGTCAAATGTCCCACTTATTGATGAAAGGAGGTGTGCTAGTCTTGCCTAAAGGAAATGACAGACCTGTCGTTTGAGCAGAACGGCACACAATAGAGATCCCTGCAACTTTGTTGGACTGAAAATGATCAATGAGTTCAAAATATGAAGCTCGACAATATGAATGCATCATTTTAAAACAAAATCTGTCTTTTTTCCCAACTAACAAATGATTTATTATGCTTGAAGTATATTTTGAAGGTCTTACCTAACACTGATAGATCTCATTCAGGAAAACAGAAGCATGCCACACACTTCAGCAATAAAGATTTCGGTCTTCAATCAAGTCCTGTGCTCTGAGCGCTTGACTGATGTCACCACACATCCTCCAGCGCTGCACTTTAAGTGTAAGCAGCGTGCTTTGACTGACATACATTTAGAGGGCTGTCAAATGCCTGTCACTTTAGACAGAGAGGAAGTGTGTTCATTGTTTCCTGAAATACTCCTGAGAGGTGATCCAATAACAGACACAACCTGCATCATGTCTCCATCCATTTCCTCCTCATCTTTAAACAGGAAATTAAACTACAGTCATTTACACAATAGGAGTGACTCACCAATCTTATGAGAAGATTGACACTTTGACACATTTGAAGATTGTACAACTAGATTTATAGATTTTCTGAAGAAATTATGAATGACTCTAGTCCAACTCCATTCCACGATGGTTTGTGGGTGGTTGCCAGGGTATTGCAGTGGTTGCTAGGGTTGCTTTTAGGTTACTAGGATGGGTATATTCTATGGTTGCTATGCAGCTGTTAGGATGTTGTGAGTAGTTGCTGGAGTTGCTATGTGGTTGCTAGGGTGTTGTGAGTGGTTGCTATGCAGTTGCTAGGGCGTGGTCGGGTGATCTAGGATTGCCAGCAGTGGAAGTTGTTCTGGTGGGTGCTAGGGTTTGGTATATGGTGTTCATGAAGTGGGTTCTAGAGTAACTATTGGTGTAGGATTGTGCGGGATTATAAAATAGATATGAAAATAGTGGGGATTATTATGTGGTGCTAATGTGTTCTAGCAGTGGTTGTCGAGTTGCTTTTAGGTTGCTCGGATGGTTGGTTGGCATTTATAGGGTGCTATGCAGATTGTTAGGGTGTCTCGTCGAAGTGTTGTTAGGGTTGCTATGCGGTTGCTAGGGTGTTGTGAGTGACTGTTGGGATGGTTATGAGGTTGCTAGGGTGTTCTGAGAGGGTTCTAGCTCGTGAATCAGTAGATCGTGTACACGAATTCGGTCACTGGTAAGTTCCCTGACTCACTGCACGTTGGGACAGTTATCACTCGAATTCCAGTGACATGATTACATACAACGTCAACGGACATAGTAGAACGTCATTACTGGAATTAATAAAAAACAGGCAGGACCAATCTAATTTTTAAAATATATTTTATTCTTTTTAAACACATTGTTCTGTTATATGTTCTTACAACATTTCAGCCGAATATTAATTATAAATGATAATTAGATGTGTTCATTACCTGTCTAGCGATGTGTGTTTATGTTTAAATATACTAAAATACGGTCCGTCTTTTCAAATCTTCTATCGCGTGTCATATTTATCGCGTTGACTTGTGTGGTTTATGGTTCACGCTTCAGAAATGTCACTTTATTTCCGGTAAGGGAGCATAGTGAGCAACAATACTCCCTAGTTTTTGTGCGGGTTGCAATGTGGGATTGTTAGGGCCTCACACAAGTCAAGAAGACGCGAAACGGTTCGCTAATATACATGAAGAGAATTTTTTGGTGCAAAACAACCTGATGACAGTGACACAGACTTTGTAGTTGTGAGAATAGTCCACACATGGTAAGTAAGGAACAAATCTGAAGTCATCCGCAGAAAAATAAAGTTAGCAACCCTTTAGAATTTTGTTTCTCCCACAACACAACACAACAGTACAGTTCTGAATCCTTCGATGCAGGTGCACAAATTCCTAATCTCGAATCACAAAATCACAGAACTCGTACGCTCACAAGTTTGGTACGATGGATTGCAGTGAATCTGGTTGACAACATAACAAGTCACACACATGCATAAAAAATGTGAATCAACAGACGAAATTTTGTACATCCGCAAATCAGTTGGAATTTTGCAATGAGATTTGCACGATTGTACAATGTTTGCTTACATATATTATTTTTCATTTGGATGAAATCGTCTTCTAGCACAAACACAAGTGCATAACTACAACGGAGTGAATCTGCTGCTACGAGTCTCAAACACTGTTTTTCGCTTGCAAATGACAAGTTTCACGCTCTCTCCTTTATGCACCGCCTATCTGTGTGACGTGTATTAATAATGTTGCAAAGTGAGCTTTGTGATCTGCTAGAGGGCCCAACGGCGCCACTGTTATTAGAGAGCAGAGAATTTCAGAATCAGAAGATGCCCATTTGGGTGCCTGAAACACAGCCCCACTAGTTTTAGCAAAACCCGAAAAATCGCGGCTGCTGAGCATCTTGACAGCAGACAAGTCTCAGAAAAGTTAAGTGGTTTTTGTCTTCTGGAAGTTCAGATTTGTTTATTAGCTAAATATGCTACGTTGGTAAACAGGGTTTCTTAGTTTGAGGGTAGCAAATTTAGTTCCCGACGGCTAAGTAACGGTTAGCCTACTGCACTGTTAAGTTGTGCTATTGCAATAGTTTCGTATTAAATACATGTCTAATATAACCGATTATATTCTTGTATTCGGGTTATGCTATTGAATTTATACGAAAAGAAAAGGTAAACTAAAGGTAGTTTACAGCAGGCAATCTATAGTAGGTGAATATCTATAGTAGTAGATATTGAGCAAAATCACAAAACAAGGATTCTCAAAGGAATGAAAACAGAGATAACTAAAGTAATTAGAATCCTACCCAACACTGAGAGTAATAATTACTAGACAAATTACCTACTATAGATTGCCTGCTGTAAATTACCTTTAGTTTACTATAGTAGGCCATCCCAATAAAAATTACTATTCACCAAAGAAAAAAAAACATGGTACCCTTGGTTTTAACTCACTCACCTGTGAAGATGCACCCTGATCTGTCATTTTTATATAAGGTAAAGCATAACAGAATACAATAAATAAATCGTTATATTAGACAGTGTAATTTAATACGAGACGATTGAATAGCACACTTAACAGTGCAGGTAGGCTACCGTTAGCTTACTTTTCGTGAAATAAGATTTGCTAACCTAACTAAGAAACACTGTTTACCAACGTAGCTATATTTAAGCTGTAAACAAATTATTTCAGAAAGAAAAAAATAGCCACGTACCTTTTCTGATATTTGTCGCTGTCAAGATGCTCGCAGCTCGCGATTTTCCGGGGTTGTGGTTAAAACTAGGGGGCGTGTTTCAGGCGCCCAAATGAGCTCTTCTGATTGGCTGAAATTCTCTGCTCTCTGAACAGTGCGCGCCGTTGCCTCTACAGATGCACAAATCACTTTTGCACCATTTATCACACAGATAGGCGGTGCATAAGAGAGAGAGCGTGAAACTTGTCATTTGCAAGCGAAAAACAGTGTTTGAGACTCGTAGCAGCAGATTCACGCCGTTGTAGTTATGCACTTGTGTTTGTGCTAGAAAAAGCACCCAAGAAAAAAATATATATGTAAGAAAACATTCTACAAGCGGGCAAATCTCATTGCAAGAATTCACAAACTATTTGCGGATGTACAAAATTCGTCTGCGACTTCACATTTTTGATGCAGGTGTGCGAATGTGTTTTTCACCATATTCACTGCAGCAATAGTAGCAAAACTTGTGAGCGTACAAGTTTCTTGATTTGTGATTCGTAGACTAGGATTTGTGCACCTGCAGTGAAGGATTCAAGAACGTGTAACTGTTGTGTTGTGTTTGTGGGAGAGAAAAAAATATCTACAAGTTTGCAACTTTTGTCTGTGACTTCAGATTTACTGATACACATGTGTGGCTATTCTCTACAACTACAAATTCTGCTGTCACGGTCACTCAGTTGTTTTGCACCAAAAATACCTTCATAGTTCCAGTGCACTGTAAGGATTTCGCGATTGAGACAGCCCTTAACATGGCCGACTCCCTCCATGATCAGTGCCCTTACTACTGAACAAGGGAGTTGATTGAGGTTGTTAAGGTGTTGTGAGTGGCTGATGGGGTTGCTGTGCAGTTGCTAGGGTGTTCTTGGTAGATGCTAGTGTTTGTAAGCAGGGTGTTCTGAGTAGTTGCTCAGGTTTCTGTGTGGTTGCTAGGGCTGCAATGTGGTTGCTAGGTTGTTCTGAGCGGTTGGTTGCTAGGTGGTTTCTTACTGAGTCAAGTGAAAGAAGATTATATAATTAATTAATTAATGTTAGTTATCAGAAAATGCTGTTAATGACTCTGACAATGGCTTTACACTGGAAGTCTTAACTAGTTGAATGAATGAATCTCTTTAAAAAGCATTTTAAAGCCATCAGCCCTGCTCACATCCGCCCACTAACTAGGTCAATGTGTTTTTCTTGCTAATAACAGTCAAAGCGATTAACTACTACAGCTACAGACATGAGAAACAGTCTGAGAAAAGAGGAGAATGGGCATCATAATGGACAATATATGGCTCTTCTTAAACGCCTAAACCCACACAGCTCTCATACATCTGGATAGCGAAGTGTTGTGAAGTTCAGAGATCAAAGCATCTGATTAAGAGTAAATGAGCTCTTGTGTCTGTTATGATTTAAACTCAGCCGATCCAACAAGAGAGAACACAAACAAACATTAAAACAATAATCAAATATCAAATATCTATTCTTATTAGAGCAGTGCAAGTAGTGCAAATTGACCCTTCGCAGGGAGTTTGATTGAAACGTGGTCTGACCAATCATAACGCCGAATCTGACATTTTTGTCTGACAAACAATCAGAATAGATTGAAATGGGTGTGGACTTGAAAAATGGCTGTGTATTGAGGTCTTTCTGCGGTTTTGAAAATAAATACATTCTGATGTTCATTCTTCATATTGATTTTACTTAAGTAAATATGAAACGCGATTGGTTCACATGCCGCTGAACGAGGTGGCAAAGCAGATTCTGTCCAGATACTTTATTAGAGGACCAAAAACAGTGAAAAAAAACAGTTATCGTTTTGAATTGCTTAAAAACAAAAAAATGACAAAATTGCAAAGCTGACAACCTTGTTTCATAACTATAAGTAACCTGCTAATCTGGTCTGCAGTTTCTTTCCTATTTGCTCCGCAGTCTTTTTTATTGTGAGAGAACATGATATGGCGTGAGACGGCATGGCTGTCGGACATAGCAATAGTAACTAAGGAGGCCCACCCACCCTGCCCCCCCGCCCCCGCCCAGACCACGGCTTTTTTCGAAGGGTCTGTTTAGAATGGAAGAGGACTGCATACTGCACGGTATACTACTGACTATTCTTTAAAAATATTTCACGTTATGTCGGCACCGATAGGCTTGTGGGCAGCGCACCGAAATGCAGTGCGGTTGCGCTACGGGTGTCCCGAGTTGTTCGTTTTTTTTTTGTGTCCTGGACATGACCCCCGGACACTTTACCTGACTCATAGAACCCCCCCATCTCTCTCCCACTTCGCTTCCTGTCATGTCTGATCTGTCCTGTCATAATAAATGCCAAAAATAAATCTTAAAAAAAAAAAATTGTTGGCGAAAATGATAAAAAAATGATCAGATTGTAGTATGCTAAATTGTTGTCACATGAACATTGTGTTTAAGTCAGTAAGTAGTGTCAAGATATCATAAGCATTAATATGATAACTATGGTTGTTCACTCAAAAAATGTATACTAATTTTTTTTTAAGTAAGTGGTTGCAAACAATTTATTTTAAAATGTTGAAAGTTAGTCAACGAAATGTTTATTTAAATGTAGCTAAAATAAACTGATTGCAACCACTTACCTTAAAAAAAATTAGTAAATTCAATTAATAATTTTTCTCCCAGTGTTCTTTATAATCCAGTTTGTATAAAAAGAATCATTTTTGGAAGTATGAACAATAATAAATCAATGAGACTGATTGGTTCATTTAGATTGCATTGTGGGTTTTAGTATTCCATGCGATATTCAGAGTTTAGAAAATAAACAAGGTCATCCAAGTTTTGCATGCATAAACATGTAGTACATATGCACTGCATATACTGCAAAAATAGTGTGTGAGGGAATGCTATTCTAAACACATCTGATATCTTTAATAGTTTCTCACACACAAAGTTTCTCTGTCCATGAAACCTCCTGTGAAACAGTCTATTTTCTCACATTTGGTGTGGCACTGACTGATAAGATCGGGACACGAGATGAACTACAGTTGGATATGTGTTCTCTTTCTGTTAGTTTTAATCTTTTATTTCTCTTTATCTCTCTGCCTGTCAACATTTTTCCTCTCACTCTGTGAGTCTGCCTGTGTGCCTACAGGGTTTGAATTGCGCTACTGACTACCAGATGGATGGCACTCCAGATATAAATGTACTTCAAAAAGTGAGAAAGACATTTTTGAAACTGCAGTGTCCTTGCACATATTGCCATTTTAAAGGCAAGATATCTCTGTTTTTACACATATTTGTGTGTGCGACCACATTAGCAAACTTGCTTCAGCATTTTAAATCTTGATTTTTTTTTTTTTGTTGGAAAATCTTGATGTTTAGTCTGATCCGATATCCAGTAATCTGCTTGAATCTAAACGGTTCCTTATGTAATGTAAGCACATCAAAATCTTATTTTCAGGCGGAAGCACTACATGAATGCAGAGAACTGAGACAAACCACAAACAAAAACACTCGTCATGATTTCATGGCTGTTGTTTTTTTTGGCATCATAATAGCTACCATGTTTATTTGAGCACAAACCATAGCAGTGCATTATTTTTTGGACGTATCATGCATGGCAGTACCATCATAATCCTTGAAGTGTCTTTGGGTAGCCTACATCATGTCCTGTAGCCTACACGGTTTTGCACAGTATGGGGAAAAGTAATGAGAAAGAAAGAGCGATTTCTATCTCTATAAGTCTGAACAATGCAAAGTATGTGAGTGGGAGGATGTTTATGTGTGCTCATCTCCATCTAACTGTTTGGGTGTGGTGTGTGATGGTGTGTGTGTGTTTGTTTGTGTGAGTGAGTGAGTGAGTGAATGTTGCTCTATATGAGAGAGATTCAGCGGCTGTGTCAGGCTGTGTGGGTGTCTGTGTGTGGGATGCTCTCTCCGTCAAAGCTAATGTGAAGTGTTCAGAGAGCTCAAGAGAAGCGCATACAGCTTTTAATAAACATAGGTAGCCATATAAATGTCCACTCCCCCATAAACGCCACATTTAAAGCTCTTCTATTCTATTTCAATAGCACCACCCGAATGGCAATTATGTCATTAAGCATCTTGTTTGATCTAAAAACGTCTACGTAAACGTAGTCAAGATCTAAAAATCCGGCCACCCGTCTATTTCACCCTTCCAACTCGATTTTCTGCTTTCATCTTTATCTCTGCGTATCTGCGAGAGTTGCAGAAATCGACAAAGGCACGGGGATGTTTCAGCAAATTAATTCGGCTGTTTAATTAGACTGTTTTTGATGAAGCGCTGAGGAGGAGTCTGCAGCTGGTATCTGTCACAGTTACCAGTTACACACACCCTCACTCCCTCCATTACATTCACTCGTTTTCTCTCACCCACAATCCTTCTCATTCGCTCACTCGCTGGAATCCGAGACTTATAACGAGCAGTCTGCCTCCAAAGCTAGTTCCTGTGCATTAAGTATTTTAGCATGCTTATATTCTGCTGTTGAAATCACTGTAACAATGAAAGGAACTATTTTAGGTAGGCTACATTTTTGGAATGAACTTAAAATGTACGTTTCACGACTTAAACTGTGCCATTATTATTGCCTATTTAGAAGAAAATGACTTCTTTAGTAGCATTACCTTTAAAAGGGTATTTTAATTTTCAACTCAGTTTAGTTTTGAGAAAGGGGAGCAATCTAGCATGTCCTACAGCACGGAGACATCTAGTTGACGTCTGCATTTACATCTGCAAAAAACGTATTTTTTTGTGTTTTCTCATCTGCAATATGTCTAGGACATTTCCTATTAGATGTCAAATAGACATTTAGAAAATGTCTTTATGTGTTTATGATTTAGAATGTATGTAAACCTGATATCTGAAAGACGTCTGTTAGATGTTTGTTCACAGCAGATGCTTTCTAGATCAAGTGATCTTTACAGACATTTTGTGACTCATTTTGTGTTCATAACGCAAAAATACACTCATATTGCAGCCTAGCCTACTAAAGCGAAAACGAATGAAACGCTTTGCGGAAAGGCTTTTTAATTAATCTTTTTGATATTAATCAAAACAAAAGTATAGCCTACAGAGGCAAAAAAACTAAAAGTGGCATGCAGTTGTCATGGTGATGACACTAGAGTTGAATATAGTTGTGGAAAGAACTACAAGGCTGTAATTTGTCTAACCTTCCCACAGCCCGTTATTCCACCCGAGAGATCACGTTTATGTTGTTATACAACCATTTAAATATAATTGATGATAACTGTTATGTTAGTAATGCTAATCCTGCAATAATTAAGTCAGTCAACAAAACAAAGGATTTTATTTTATTCAGCTATTCTAAATGTACACTTAATACGCAAACATTTTTTCATTCATTTGTCGTAGCATAAAAATGTTTCTTTGTTACAATATATTGCAAAACCTTACAAAAAAAAAACAGATTTTTGTGTTCAAAGTTCAAAGTGTTTCTTTATACCTTGACAACATCTTGATGAAATAGCTCACGGAAACATATTTAACGATACAATACAATCCAATACAACAACCCCCACACAGACAAATAATATGAGAATAAAAACTCAGTGTTTGCAGCAGGTGCAGATGGATATGGAAAGCCAGTAGATCAATATACACATTAAAGGATTTGAATAAAGCACATGGTGATGTAGGGAATCATGGGAGATTTATATAATTTCAATGAGTCATACAGTGAATCACTGCAAAGAGAGTGAAATAGGAGTGAAAAAAGGGATGAAATGGAAGGATGGCAGTAGATAAGAAGGGCCAGGATGTTCAAGGAGACAGAGCGGATGAGGGAAGAGGTTGGCAGCCCGCTTTTTAAAGATCTAGTTTGAGAAATCTGTTTTGTGCAAACAATTAAGAGACGTTTAACTTGATTATAAATACGTGTTATTGCAGAATGCATGCTCATATCCTGTAAATTAAAACCACAAAAAGCCCATAAAGAAGTATTTATCTTAGCATGACAGTCCTTTAACACTGTCAATATGCTAAATACTACATAATATCATAGTAAACTGGTGTTAATTCTAGAGGTTCAATGCCCTGCCCATTGGTTGTTGTGTTGATTGGATGAAGGCAGACTGGATATTTAATTGAAACATATTCATGGATGAATTGTTCATAAGATCAATAACATGCATTTAGATAACTGTGTGAAGGTTCAAAAGGGGAAACTTTCACAAAATAACGTTAAATAAATAAAAATTAAATTAAGTTTTTTTAAAACGAACTGCGGTTCTCTTAGAGTAACCCAGAACAAAAATATTGATGACTCATCCTGCACTACACATATTTTTGTCCAATCAAATGCTCTCTAGAGTGAATATGCCCCTCCCACTAATACTACCTGCCACCAATTAGCAAGTAGCAAACCTTGGTTTGTGATTGTGAAGAAACTTAAGTGTAACCATCTGTTTCAAAAGTAAAAATGCATAACCCAAACCTCATGTTTCAAAAAAATGGACCCAAACGCAATGTATCTTTAAAATTTTTAGTGACATTAGATCAGGAATATAGCTGAAATGCAGATGCAAAACACTTCTGAAAGTGTCTTGACATGGGTGTTGCACATTAAAGACAGTCAAAAAAAGTATAATATTATTTTTCATATAACACTGGGGTTATTAAAACTCAGTCCACCAGAACCAGAAATAATAGCTATATTTTGATGTACATACTGATAGAACATTTCTGTTTCTGAAAGCATAATCAGCTGTCTGTGTCTGACAGAAAGAAGTTCTAATCTCTCACCTTGTTCAGTCAAGCATGCCAGTCCAGAACTCCCCAGGTTTTGTTAGACATAAATAACACAAAAAGACCAAAAAACGAAAAGTGCAGCTTCAAACATAAATACATTTACTCTGTGTTCGAGCTCAAATTGTCTGTAGTTTAACTAACAGACAGATCTCTGTGGTGGTTGCGGCTCATCAATGGTTGACCATAGTGCTGGAATCAGAGGGATGATGGTGTGAAGGTCATCCTCTTCAGTCCAAGGACCACCAATACTGCTGCCATAGATTGCTGCCACCTTCTCTCAGGGTTTGAAACATGCAGAACAGGTCATTTCTTTATTAGAGTGGAGCTGAGGAGAGATGGTATCTGGAACCACTGATTTCAAGATATCATTCTCACTGGCAATTATGTGTTTCACAAGGAAGTTGGCAGCTTCATTAATGTTGACGTTTTCCTAAAATTTAGAGAAAGAACATACATTAAACATTTTTAAGACAACCAGGTTTTAGATAGTTTGATTTGATCATTTGAAAATGGGGACTGTGAACAGTAATGACATTAAAACCCATGAAAATGCTACTAGATGGAACTCTGATTGGACTCTTCATTAAGGATGAATGGATAGAGGTGCTGAAATAAATGAAATAAATAAATCAATCCCTTTGAAACCTCTCCACTGGATTTAATGAGACCGTCCCAATGTACCAACAGTCCATTCTCCCGTTTCCCTCAGCAACTGCTCTGCATGTGAGTGGCAGGTCTAATTAGTATGCAAATATTAATAACTTTCATTCAGAAGCTTTAATCAAGCA